>CAEGAD010035874.1:0-16976 GCA_903067055.1 Poeciliopsis paucimaculata | reverse complement strand
TTACTAAATTTTGCACTTTTTAGATGTCATACTATACTGTGACTAATTTTTGCACTTTTTAGATGTCATACTATACTGTGACTAATTTTTGCACTTTTTAGATGTCATACTATACTATGACTTTTTTGAACTTTTTGGACGTCATACTATACTATTACTAAATTTTGCACTTTTTAGATGTCATACTATACTATGACTATTTTTTGCACTTTTTGGACGTCATACTACACTGACTCTTTTTGCACATTTTTGACGTCATACTATGACTTTTTTGAACTTTTTGGACGTCATACTATGACTTTTTTTGCACTGTTTGGACATCATACTATACTATGACTATTTTTTGCACACTTTTGACATCATAGTATGCTATCTTTTTTTTTTGCACATTTTTGACGTCATACTATGACTTTTTTTTTGCACTTTTTGGATGTCATACTATACCATGACTCTTTGCAGTTTTTGGATGTCATACTATACTGTGACTTTTTTTAGCACTTTTTGAACGTCATACTATACTATCTTTTTTTTGCTAATTTTTGACGTCATACTATACCATGACTATTTCTTGCACTTTTTGGATGTCATACTATACTATTACTATTTTTTGCACACTTTTGACATCATACTATACTATGACTTTTTTTTGCACATTTTTGACGTCATACTATATTTTTGCACATTTTTGACATACTATACTACGACTATTTTTTGCACTTTTTGGATGTCATACTATACTATGACTTTTTTAAACTTTTGTAATGTCATACTATACTATGACTGTTTTTGCACTGTTTTGACGTCATACTATACTATTACTAATTTTTGCACTTTTTGCGTGTCATACTATACTATGACTAATTTTTGGACTTTTTGGATGTCATACTATACTACGACTATTTTTTGCACTTTTTGCGTGTCATACTATACTATGACTATTTTTTGCACTTTTTGGATGTCATATGACTCTTTTTGCACATTTTTGACGTCATACTATACTATGACTTTTTTTGCTAATTTTTGACGTCATACTATGACTTTTTTCGCACATACGTCATACTACTATGCCTTTTTTTGCACTTTTTGGACGTCATACTATACTGTGACTGTTTTTTGCACACTTTTGACATCATACTGTACTATGACTCTTTTTGCACATTTTTGACGTCATACTATACTATGACTGTTTTTTGCACTTTTTAGATGTCACACTATACTATGACTATTTTTTGCACTTTTTGGACGTCATACGATACTATGACTCTTTTTGCACATTTTTGGACATCATACTATACTACGAGTTTTTTGCAGTTTTTAGATGTCATACTATACTATGACTTTTTTTGCACTTTTTGGATGATATACTATACTGACTAATTTTTGACGTCATACTATGCTATTACTAATTTTTGCACTTTTTAGATGTCATACTATACTACGACTATTTTTTGCACTTTTTGGATGTCATACTATACTATGACTCTTTTTGCACATTTTTGACGTCATACTATATTTTTGCACTTTTTGAACGTCATACTATACTATGACTTTTTTTTTGCACTTTTTGGATGTCATACTATACTATTACTAATTTTTGCACTTTTTGCGTGTCATACTATACTATGACTTTTTTAAACTTTTGTAACGTCATACTATACTATGACTAATTTTTGCACTTTTTGGATGTCATACTATACTACGACTATTTTTTTTGCACTTTTTGGATGTCATATGACTCTTTTTGCACATTTTTGACGTCGTACTATACTATGACTATTTCTTGCACTTTTTGGATGTCATACTACACTATGACTCTTTTTGCACATTTTTGACGTTATACTATACTGTGACTTTTTTGAACTTTTTGGACGTCATACTACTATGACTGTTTTTTGAACTTTTTCGATGTCATACTATGACTATTTTTTGCACACTTTTGACATCATACTATGCTATCTTTTTTTTTGCTAATTTTTGACATCATACTATACTATGACTTTTTTGCAGTTTTTCGACGTCATATGACTTTTTTCGCACTTTTTGTGTGTCATACTATACTTGACTTTTTTTGCTAATTTTTGACGTCATACTATACTGACTTTTTTTTGCACCATTTTAACGTCATACTATACTATGACTTTTTTTGCACTTTTTGGATGATATACTATACTGACAAATTTTTAAAATTTTTGGACGTCATACTGTATACTATGACTGTTTTTTGCACATTTTTGACATCATACTATACTACGACTATTTTTTGCACTTTTTGGACGTCATACTATACTATGACTTTTTTTGGACATTTTTGAAGTCATACTATACTATTACTAAATTTTGCACTTTTTAGATGTCATACTATACTACGACTATTTTTTGCACTTTTTGGATGTCATATGACTCTTTTTGCACATTTTTGACGTCATACTATACTATGACTATTTTTGCACGTTTTTGAAGTCATACTATACTATTACTAAATTTTGCACTTTTTAGATGTCATACTATACTGTGACTAATTTTTGCACTTTTTAGATGTCATACTATACTATGACTTTTTTGAACTTTTTGGACGTCATACTATGACTTTTTTTGCACTTTTTGGATGATATACTATACTGACAAATTTTTTTAATTTTTGACGTCATACTATACTATGACTTTTTTTTGCACTTTTTGAACGTCATACTATACTATGAGTTTTTTTTGCACCTTTTTGGATGTCATACTATACTATGAGTTTTTTTGGACGTCATATACGATTACTAATTTTTGCACTTTTTGGATGACATACTATACTATGACTAATTTTTGAAATTTTTGAATGTCATACTATACTATGACTTTTTTGCACTTTTTGGACTTCATACTATACTGACTTTTTTTGCACATTTTTGTTGTCATACTATACTATGACTAATTTTTGCACTTTTTGAATGTCATAATATACATACTATGAATATTTTTTGCACATTTTTGACATACTATACTATGACTTTTTTTTGCACTTTTTGGACGTCATAATATACTATGACTAATTTTTGCAGTTTTTGGACATCATACTACACTATGACTATTTTGCACTTTTTGGACGTCATAATATACTATGACTAATTTTGCACTTTTTGGATGTCATACTATACTATGACTTTTTTTGCACTTTTTGGACGTCATATACTATGACTGATTTTTGCACTTTTTGAATGTCATAATATACATACTATGAATATTTTTTGCACTTTTTGGACGTCATACTATACTATGACTTTTTTGCACTTTTTGGATGTCATACTATACTATGACTTTTTTTGCACTTTTTGGACGTCATATACTATTACTAATTTTTGCACTTTTTGGACGTCATACTATACTATGACTATTTTTTGCACTTTTTGAATATCATAATATACTATGACTATTTTTTGCACTTTTGGATGTCATACTGACTTTTTTTTTTCACTTTTTGGACGTCATAATATACTATGACTAATTTTTGCAGTTTTTGGACATCATTTTTTGCACATTTTTGACATACTATACTATGACTAATTTTTGCAGTTTTTGGATGTCATACTATAACTTTTTTTGCACTTTTTGGACTTCATACTATACTGACTTTTTTTGCACATTTTTGATGTCATACTATACTATGACTAATTTTTGCACTTTTTGAATGTCATAATATACATACTATGACCATTTTTTGCACATTTCTAACATACTATACTATGACTATTTTTTGCAGTTATTGGAAGTCATACTATACTTGACTATTTTTTGCAGTTTTTGGACATCATTTTTTGCACATTTTTGACATACTATACTATGACTAATTTTTGAACTTTTTGGATGTCATACTATACTATGACTTTTTTTTGCACTTTTTGGATGTCATACTACACTATGCCTATTTTTTGCACTTTTGTAACGTCATACTATACTATGACTTTTTTTTGCACTTTTTCGACGTCATACTATATACTATGACTTTTTTTGCAGTTTTTCGACGTCATACTAAACTATTAATCTTTTTTTAAAGGAGAACAGGAAAGAAAAGATGAAAGCACACAAAGAAGAGACACAGGGAAGGACACTTTTTGTAGTCAGACTTAATTTGTAGTATTGACTACAAATATTTTACATGCCTAATTTTCTTTTTTCATTTCTTTTGGGAGCTGGAAAATCCTTCAATTAAATTCCAGCGTTTTCCAAGCTGCTTTGGAGTCTTTGTACGGGCTTACAAGTGCTCAACCCGTGACATTGTCCGTTATCTTCTGTCTCAAAGGCTGCGCTGGTATCAACGCTGTCGTCGTCACAAGGTTCTCTTGCTCCCTGGTGGAGCTGGTTTCTGCCAAGACACCACCACCCCCCACAACCATCCACCCTGTTATTAGACTGCACTCTAAACACAACGTGTCATCTGGATGTTTTGATGTCGTTCAACAATGAAATGCAAGGAAAGCAAACAATCAGAACGCTGTGGAGGGAAGAAGAGCCCCACACTCACCTGTGTAAAAGTGAGAATGCACACTTTCCCTGTGCCACTAAATAAAACACCTGCTGCACCCCCACTTACTCCCCCACCCACTCCAAAGCCTCACCGGTGAAGCTAATATGAGAGGCATGAGCCATGTTGCCAGGGAGAGGTATTTACTGGCAAGGCAAGAGGCAAACGCAGTCAATTACACCACCTGTCTGCCTAATCATTTCTCACCAAGAAAGATGGCCAGCCAACATAGACTGGTTATTTCACAAAAACAATCCATTTTTAAAGACGATGCTCTGTCAACAGCCAGAAGCTCCCTTTCTCTGCACCTCAGAGTGGGATAACAGCAGGGAAACAAAGCGACTCCGTGAGGCTGTGAGCCGACATGACTGCATGTGTGAAGGTGTGTGCAGGGCTGTACAGTATGTGCCATGATGACAGCTGCTGCAGCTCCCTGGCTTCCTTTTAGTCTCCAATCACCAGTTTGTTTATTAGTTTCTCTCATATGCTGGTTATTATGTTTTCTGTTACAGTCACTATTACACAGCTCCTACCCTGTTAATTGAATACCTGATTCTGCCAACACATCTGTACGGTAGCTATCCCCAGAGAACCTGTGTACTACATTTAAACATATTCTCTTTTCTACTTGAGTTTTTTTTTCTTACCCTGACATTTCCTTGTCAAAGTGAAGTCTGTCTCACAAAGGGCTGTCTACTTGCTGTGCCGGCCTGACTTCATCGGTTTCAATAAGTTTAGCCTATTATCATGAGCTCCAGTTAAGGTGAGAGGTTTAAATTTGACATCTGGTGTCTGTGCTTGAAACTCTCAAACTAAGAAAGGAAGTAGTTCTTGAGAAGCCCTGTTGTCATGACTGAGTCTCTCTCGCACAAGCTTTTAAACATTGACGTAGAATAATACTAAACCATGACAGACAGAGTGACAAGACATAAATAATTTGTAAGCACAGTAGGAAAATATTGTACTTTTTTTGTAAAGTGCATTGAGATGACATGTTGTGAATTGGCACCATATAAATACACAGAATTGACATACAATGTGGTCGGCTAAAGTTTCAAACCACTTCAAAGCTTTTTATATTATTCGACATTGAACAATTTGAGATCCATCAAACTTTTTCTTCTTTTTTGCTGTTTCGAACCACAAAATCAATCAAGCTATTTTTTACTTTCCACAGTAGGTTAAAATAATATTTTTACAACAAAAAAGACAATATAAATTTACACAGCAAGGCCAAAAATATTAATATCCCAAGCAATCTTTTAATTTTACCTACAAGTTAGTTTTATAGAATCTGTGAAGGAAGCTTAATATCGGGGTGATGGCGACCCACTGCCATCAGAAAACTAGTACAAACTTTCTCCATGGGAAATATTCAATTGGTGTTTTGTGAATAATTTTTTGCATGGATTAATGAGATGGGCATAAAAATGGGCAGTTTTTAATAAAATGTAATTATTATTATTTTTTTTTTTTCACAAATGGATTTTTATGTTAAGTTATTTTATTATCTTTTGAGAGATGTATTCTCATTGCCTACCAGAAGAAAACATCTCAGGTTTTGGATTGTTTCAAGATCATCTAAAATTTCAATTAAACTCATTTTGAATTTATCGACCTTGTAGCAAACAGGTTTAATGTGTTTGGCTTATCAGCACAAATCATGTCAGAGCTTATATTTTTCCTCATACTTTTCATGCTCCTGCTTATGACATATAAAGAACTGAGTTGTGTTCCCCCTGTAAACTTTTAAAAAAGGCTTTGACTGCATAGGGGTGGGAAAAAAACAATGTGAAATTGTTCTGACTGAAGCAATATCAGCCTGAACATTTCCAGAGCGTAGCCACCCTTTCCTTTACTGCCTCAGTATGTCTGGCTCCATCTTTCTAATAATGTTAGTCAAATGAGAAAGAAAAAAAAAGAAAAACAGAGAAGGATGAGGTGTTTTAAGAGCAGGTTGTGATTTACATTCAGCTCTAGGATCAAAGTCACACTTCCCTCTAAACCAAATTAACTATTGGGTTCTTTCCAACCTTAAAGGCTATTGTCCCAGGGCACATTTAAAATGTCTCATTTTTTATCACCAGTTCTGTTTGGCCATATAATTTTTGTAACATTCACAAGCTGTGTAGCTTTTTTTCTTCTTTAGACTTTTTGATATGCTGCATCTGTGGAATGGTAATGAAAGAAGCAAATAAACAGAAATATCTATTTTCCCTCTCTCACCTGAGGGGATAGAGAATACATTTGAATAATATTTTCCACTGAGATGATTCATCCCAAGTAATCATGAATATTTAAATAAAGTAAGACTTTTCTGAGTCGTCGTAACACTGCATTAAGGTTATAGTGACCGGTCACACTTTCACTTTCTCAACAGTTTCAAGACATTAAATGATGCTCAGATCCCAATAAGAATATTTGTAGATAAATATCAACAAGAATACAATTTAAGGGGATTTATTTTTTCTTCAGCAGGTTTCTCTTACCTTTGTAGCCAGAAGTCGTGTCAGGTAGATCTCGGAGACCATCTTGCTGCCACGGTCGCCTTCTTTCTGGTCTCCGTGCTCGTGGTTCTTAACCAGATGCCAGACCTTCACCCCACTCTCCAGGTCAGGAGTGATCATAGGAGTCCGGGAGCGCATGCTGTCCGGGCTTCCAGTGTACTTAATCATGTTCTCTGTGAAGAAAAATGTTGACTTCAAGCTGGTGGGAATCACTAGGTCAAAGACCATTGTTGTTTTCTTTTTATTTATTCAGATTTCTATGAATATACAGTAGGAGTAAGTTTATATACTCATCCAGATTGTTAAAATTATAGCCAAAGACTTCAATGATTTTTTGTTTTTTTGAGTGGGGGGAGTACATAATCATGTGTAAATATAATAAAGAACATAACTGTGAAGTGGAAAGACTTGGAGGAAAAATAAGAATTTATCTTAATTACATTTTTTGGACTACTTTGTGCTGTTCTACCCCATAACCCTTGTAATGCAATAATTCAAAAATATTTGGGGATTTGAACACTTTTATTAGAGTTGGTAAAAAAAAAATAAATACATGGAATAAATAATAAAAATAAAAATATCTCAATGGAGGCATGAAGAAAAAAAAAAAAAAAATGGATGAACGTTAACCAGGAATGACTGGTTTAAAAACAATTACAAGAAGGAAAAAGAACAATTACAGTCCCTGGAAAATAGACTTAAATAATCAACTGTAACCTAAAAGCCATTACGGAACAGGGTTTTGGTTCAAGGCTTTCATTTTATAGGTCTGTGAGCTTGTCTTTGAAACTTTCAGAAAGTCTGCATGGTTAATTTTTCACAACATCTCCTTCAGTTGACAAGACATTATATCGGCAGCTGACAGAAAATCGAACAGGTGTCAGACGAGATGAAATATGTATGGCCCACCCAGCGGTCGGAGTGGCGATGACATTTCCAAACACATGGCTCAATGAATGTTTACACAGTGTGAAAAAAAATTGATCAGTGGGTGCGGTCTGTGGGGAGAAGTGTGGAAAAAAAAAAGGTGATTTTCACAGTGCTAGAAATCAATCTGTCCAGAGAAGAAAGAGGAAACAGAGTATGAAGGAGAGAGTTAAAAAAAAAAAAAAGATGGATATAAGGGGAGTATGTTTGGTATCGATTACTGAACTGAATGAATGATCAATTGAAAATGTTTTTGTCTCTTAAGGGACACTTCGGTGAGCGTCATCTAATTGCTGTTTTTTCATGGGGACAACTAACTTCACTCTGCTGCATCAATACGTTAGTGCCTCAGGGCAACGCAGGTCAAATCTGTGACCTTTAGGATTTAACACAAGTGTGGTTTCTAGACAATGCTGTGCAAAAGCAAAATAGGCCATTATGTAAAGACCAGAAAAGAAGTCATAGTGTTTGTATATATGTTGAAACTTGTACCAAAGGGTTCCTCCTCTGCTGTCTCTGCCTTGTCTCCATGTTTGTTATTTGCCAATTGTACTCAGGAGGAGTTCAAAGTCACTCCTCAAGTACCACACCAGTCCTGCATTACATTTATATTTCAAGTCAGTCCCATTAAAATAGTAGAAGGAAATATTACCAGCTTCCTTCCTCTCTCATGTGTTGGACCACTCATGTCCTATCTGGTGTCATTAGGTAGTGAGAGGTGAGGTTAGACCGTATGGAAATGAGGCAATGCTAATACTGTGGCGTTGCATTTGAAGTGCCTGGAGTGTTTGTGACCAGTAAAGCTAGCCCTTTGATCAGCATCTAACTTGATGGTTCGGCAGGCTCAAGGAGACGTGGAGCAGACGGGCAGGCGGAGGATACATTGGCACATGGAAGGATGAGAGGACACTCTTCTATGTCTCAAGAGGCCTGAACAAGTGAAAGGAAAGGTCTATTTGGTCTCTTCATATTTTAGAAATCCTTTCAACTACTCTAATATGCGGCTCGTCTCTCTTGCTCTGACAAGCCACACGTTTACCCCTGGAGGATACGTGTATATATGATGCACTGAATAAGTATTTCTTCGTCTTAAACCTTTGCACATTTTATGAAGTTACAGACACAAACAGTTTATTTAGTTGAAAATTTTTTATAATGAATCACCACAAACGTGCATAATTGTGATGAAGACAGAAAATGATGCATGGCTTTCCATATTTCTTATAAATAAAACATAACATTTCCAACTATTGCTACAAATTTTCCTTGGGATTTAGTTCTGGACACTGAATTGGACATAAAAATGTTTTTGATTCAAATCGTCACATTAGGTCTGAGATGCCTCTTTAGAAGGTCGATTTTTTTCTGCTTTCGTTTGTTTTGCAGCTGCTAACTGGTTGTCTTCACAAACTACTCAACATTTGTCTCCATGTACCAGGTTCCTCATCGCTCCATATATTTCTCCCAAATTCTTTTAAAGCTGTGTATCTCTCCCCATTTCACAATGATGCAGTGCATTACGATACAAATATTATGTGGTTATGTTATTATGCATTTAGAAATAAAATGTAAAGATACACAGCAATGAATTCTCACCATATTTACTTGCAGACGTTCTGGACACTGTGGAGTTATTTACTGAGTTGTAAGCTGTGACCTGCTTGGGAACCAGGGCCATCACAGCATTATCAGGTACCTGGAAAACAGACGTACACATCATGAGATGACTCCTCAAACACAAAACTGTTTGTTTTGAGGTTTTCATTTTAGCAGCCCTCTAACACAAGCAGCCAGAAGTATACATCATTGTGTTGGTGTAATTTTCTGTATTCCCTTTCATCTCTTCTGTTTTCGTGTGAGTAAACACAGAATGTGTTATTACCCTTATGCACGCTGCTCAGCCCACACATCCCTACGATGAATGACAGGGGGGAGTGAGGGTTTAACAGAGCATTGCGGAGGCCAGTGTGAAAGGGGACGTCCCGCAGTCTCCATTCAATAATACATTTTCTCCAAGGTGGTGTGTTCGTGGAAATGTAAAGAAACAAGGAGTGTAAATGAATAAAAAAAGTCAATCATCTGCCTCTCCAACAACCAGCTGGATTCAATTAATACAGCTGGGATGGGGACTTTTTCAGCCACACACAAAGAATGCCTCTTTTTTGCATAATCAGGCTATGCTTTGGGGTTAATTGAAGTGATCTTTATATGTGTGTGGGTGGATTGGACAAGCAGGAGTTGGCCTGCATATATATGTGCATGTGCGAGCTATGGCTTTATTAAGATTGTGTCATTATTTCACCTCATCTCTCAATCTGCTACTTATGCATAATATGTTTATTTCATTTGTAAGCAGGAGGCCCACTGGGCAGATTCTGATGTCCCTTTGTGAGGAGCCCAACAACCCTCCAAGAAACTCAAGTACTCACCCTCATCACTGCTCTTATATGTTGAATCGATATACAATGAGCAGGGGGACATAATGAAATGTGAAAGAGAGGAGTGGCATTTGAGGAAATAACATTTGGAGAGTAAAGACAGGAAACAGAGCACCATTTCCCGAAAGAAAGAAGACAGTAATGTGTTGTAATGGACAGATTTATTCTGCCGGTGGTTACATGTGTTTTCACAAATCAAACTTTTTCCTTAGCAACTCAAGATTGTATGAGGTCAGAAGATTATTTTGCAAATTTCTAATTAAAGCCGATTAACAAAGAATCGCATAGCAATAGCGATTCTGATCAGTAACTTTGTACCATCTGCTTCCTGCTTTGAGGTTTGAACTCTACAAAGATGCAATTGAATTGTCAAGAACATTTAATGTTTGATACTTTTTTTCCTCTTTGCTTTGCCTCATAATTTTCTGAGTGGCTCTGAGTGTTTTTCAGTTTTTTATGTCCGTCAAGGTGAAGTTGCCCTTTTACTCAGCCTGGGGAAAAAAAAGAAAAGAATTAACTTCTGTCTTCATTATCTTATCTCCGATTCAAATCAGCTCTCTAATCCATTCCACCCACGCTTCGTACTCCCAGACTGTTGACACTTGCTGCTGCTGACATTTAATTTAGGCACCACGCAATTTGCACTTCGGAGGAGACAGTCACTACTTGCCTAGCTGCTTGAATTATTAGCACCATATTGGTGAGGCAGGTCCATTTTCTTGTGTTTTTGCTACATGGACACTTAATCTTCATATGACAAAGTGTACCAGGTAAAATGCTTTAAAAGAGTTCAATATCAGCTGCCTTGTTATTCAGTAAATTAATTACAAGTTGGAAATACTTTCATTTGAAAATAACCACAGTCATAAGATAGTAATATGCTTGACACCTTTTGTATCTCTCTAGTCTGCATTAATGTGGTTAAGTTGTTAAACGTTGGTAGATCATAGATGGTCTGGGGACTTTTCAAACTCATCCCCCTCTTTTTAATATAGAGTAAAAATTAATCCAGAAAATCCTTTTAGTAGGCTCACAAGAAAATGTTTATAGATTTTAGACTTTATTTGCTGCTATTTGCTGATTTTTACAGCACAGAAGTAGTAGCTATAGAGTACAATCAATAGGAAAACCTTTGTTCTTTAGATTTGTTATTCTGAAACTCTTTTTTTCTCAACTATTAGTTAATAAACAGTATTAGTTTTATTAGTTTTTTATGTCTGATTACACCAATTGTCAGTACTTGTTGATTTTTTTTTTTTTTTTTTTTTTTCAACTTAATCATTTAAGGCGTATTCTGAATAAATAATCATGAGAAATACAAAACAAACATTGTTTATAAGCTCAACAGGGGTCTCTTTTAAGAAAAAAAAAACTGGTTTGATCTTCAAAGAAAGTTATAATCTTCAAACAAACTCATCTTTACAACTGATTCCCTCAGTATTTTTGTTGAATGCTTTAATATTTGGACAGCATACCTGATAGTGGAACAACATGTTGAGTCTCTTCCAGTCACCTTCAATCTTTGTGGTTATGTCCTCATCTTGTAGGATCATGCGCTGTCCTCTACCTTGGCGCCACTCTGCAAATGAACAGAAAATAAAAAATACTAACCCCATTTTCCAAATACCCTCACATCGCTGATGGTAAAGACTTTTTTTGTCTGCCAGGAGGATTTGGTTTTAATCCCCCCTCTCTCCATCTGTCAAGATATCACCAAATCTTACCATGTTGTTTGATAAATTGGGCCGCCTTTGGGACGACGAGGAGGGAATTTTGGCGCTTGTACCAATGCCTGACTTTTGCTTTTGGGAACAGCTAGTACTTTTCAACCACAACTAAAAATGAAATCCTAAAGGGGATGTTCACAGTGGCAATCAATATTTGGAGGTAAAGTGCTAAAAGGGAATGATGTTGCATCTCTTGGTAAAAAAGTTTTGTTTTTACTAGTTTGTAACACAGGTAACTTTGTAGACTATATTTTTTTGTAAATATTTTATTATCGTCTCAAAAGCAACATTGGGATTTGCTTGAAATATAATCCAGAGGGGCTTTCCAATGTCTTCTGCGTCAAAAACAACACACTGAAAACAAGTTTTCATAAAACAACAGGTGATGTACACAACCTCCCCATCTGTACTGCATCAGCACAACACTAATGGCAGCTTTGATTGAATACTCCAGCAACATTATTTGAGAAGGAAAAGAACAGCCATATTGAAAACAAGCAGCTGACTCTTCTATTCTTTTTTTAGGCATCAAGAGTTTTCTGAATATATAATTCTGTCTGTGCTCCTTGCTGAGTTTCCTCACTTGTGTCGGCCATTGTCATCTGCTATTCTGATCACAAACAGAAAAACAAAGCAGCAATCAGAGTGCTGCCTGATGAGGCCTGTCTTTGGAGGATCCACCAGAATTGTGTTCGCATCTAAAAAATCTGCAGGAAATAAAGATTCTCCTGTTGTTTTTGTCTGTGCAGTACATCTTTCTATAAAGATGCAAATGAGCTCTGGTCTCTAGTCAAGGCTCAGTAAACAAATGAAGAGGCTCGGAGCGAAAGGAATGGCAGGAAAGATTTAATAATAATGATAAACACAGGGTAAAAACCAGTGCAAACTGAGATCCCCCTTGTTCCCAAATCTGGTGGTTTCTAATCAGTCTAATCAGAAGGAGTCATTATATGTTTGTGTGAGCAAACAAAGCCAAGGAAATGAGGGCTTTCATAAGAAGAGATGGCAGGTCTTACTTTGCTTTACATAAATCCATAACATATTTGCAATAAGATGCATAAAAACAGTATCTTGCAAAAGTATTAATTCTCCTTGAACTTCAGTGTATTTTATTGGGATATTTTCAAATAGATCAAAGAAATTTGGTTCATAGTTGTTAAGCAGAAAGAGAAGCCTAAAGCCATGTATATGTGGAGTAGGTCATTTTATCATGTGGCTTTGCACTTAACCAGTCCTTAAGGCCTTGTGTTTTCAGTGTTTTTTTAAATACCACTTTCTGTTTTAATACAAAAAGAGTTCAATTTGGTTTTAATTCCTCGATCACCCACCACCACATGTCTGCTGTGTCCCCTAAATGGCTTATGGTGAAACTGAAACAAATTTGTCGTGACTTTCTTTCAATAATGCCTTTGTTTTTGCCCCTCTCATATCCAGACAAGATTTACACGAGTAAGCCTTGTCTAATTCACAGATGCCTCTGTCCAAGCTGTGGTTCTTTAATACCGAGTTGCCATAGGCTTCTTAACTTCTCTCTCCTTGCCCACCCAGTCCATGTAGGTGGGTGGGCATTTCTTGGTAGGTTTTGCTGTAGTCTCAATTTGGTAATAGACTGAACAGTGCTCTGTAGATATTAAAGTTTAGGATATTGGTTTATAACCCAAACCTGCCTTAAACCTGTCCACATCCCTGATGTGTTTGGTGAGTTACTTGGTCTCTATGATGCTGATTATTCTCTTACTATTCTTTACCAAACCTCTAGAGCACAAGTTGGACTATTTTTTAGGATTATTGGCATAATGAGGATTCGATACACATTAATATCACTTTTCTACAAACATATTCCAAATGTTAATAAAATGGTACATCACAGAAAATTCATTGAAATACATAAAATTTGAGATTATTTGGGTTTGAAAGGCACTGTATTTATTTATATATATATTTTAAAAAGCATCACAAACAGTATTACTTGGTTTCCTTAGGAATAAACGACAATGGTATTCTGAGGAATTAAAGATAAGACTCAAGAGAACAATACTATTGGTCAATTTGTCTCAAGGCACGACTGTCACAATCCCATTACCCTTTTAGCCACTGTGGTCAGTCTGTATATGTCTGTGAGTGGGAGTTGGAGATGTTTAGCTTGGTACTACATGTTGACCAGTTAATTTCTGAAACAAAGAAAATAACTAGTATTGAAAAAAAAAACAAAAAAACACTAAAATAAAGCCAGTTTTGAATAAACAGTTACTGTCACTAAAGAACAAAAGACTCGGATCCTAATTACATTGGCAAATTAAAATCCTACAGGCATGTGTGCTCTGAGAGCATTAATGGATTCCTGATTAAAAAGCGTTCCTCCAATCTCGGTTGACATGTTGGATATATTCTTTGAGTATAGGATGATGGAAAAAGAATTGATTCATATGTTCTCTAGTGAGCTTGCTTAAATGCAGACAAATAGACCCTAGAGAGGGTGGCCCAAATTCCTCATTCCCTTTAACAACAACACAATAAGAGAACCATGTCTCCTTCCCAAGGGGGTTCATGAAGTTTTTTTTTTTTTTTCAAGAGTGTCATCAAAAGGATGAACCAGTTTTTCCACTTAGCTGTCTAACAGACAGAATCCCCATGGTATGCACTCAGCCCACCTTTGATTTGAGATTGAAAAAAATACATTTGGCAATATCAAGCCATGAAAAGCACAATCTATTCTGATGAGACAGTCTATAGGTATTAGTAGGTCAATACCTACATAATGCCTGTTACAAGCACGCAGCACTGCAGTATCATTCCATCCTTGTTAATTAACAAATAGCTGATTATGTGAGATACTAAAAGATCTTTTTCACATTGTCAGAAATATCTATTTATAATGAGAAGGCAGATTTTAAAGAAAGAAATAATTGCCTCTAACGATTTAGTGATCAATCATCTGGCTCAACCAGTGACAGAAGCATAATGTAATTTCTGTACTATTGAGCCTTAATGAATATAAGCTGCACTCACTAACTTTGAAAGAAAAAAAAATATATCTATCTATCTATCTATCTATCTATCTATACAGGCCTCACTTGTCTATAAGTTGTAGGTTCTAAAATGAGACATTCTAAAATGTTAGGATGCTCTAAAATGAGACATTTACACAAAAAGGTTTTAACATTTATTAAAATACATATATTTTTTCCCCCTCTAACAGTTCCTGTAGCTCAGCCACTTCAAAAAAATAAAGCAACCTCCCAAGAAATGCTATTGATTATTATCTTCACCTTCCTCCTGTGCAAAAACCACTAAAATCGTCTTCTTCAGTGTCAGAATTCAACAGGCTGTCACACTTCCTCAGAATCTCTTTTGTCACTGCTCTCAGTGTCACTTTCGTCTCGCTCTTAAGCTTGTGCTGTCCTCTTCATCACAGAACAGTCAAGCCTTTCTAAAGCCATTGGTAAAAATCAATATATTTGCTTGTGAATAAAAGTATCAGCTTAGAGTCCGGAAATTGATTGATTGAAAGTTTTGGTCTAGATATTAGAACCATTACAACCAAGATATCAACACTAAAAGAATAAGAGGAAAATACTATATTTCTGTTTGTACTTCTCAGAAAAAGTTTCTAAAAGTCATTAAACCTGGGATTCTTACCTAGGTCCATATCTGAGGCCTTTAGGCGGTGTGAATATGGGACGTTTTTATAGATGGCATCCAGAATTTTCTCTTTTACTTGACTTATTGTATCACAGTTTAGGACCTTCACTTGGATCTCTGGACTTTTCTCATTCTCTGGATGTATGCAGTTGACCACCTGGAACAGAAACATGAATGAAATGGACACTTTGTAAGAAATATATGCGGAGCCACCAATTCTAAATCCCAAAAGACAAACTAAAGGAAAATAAACAAAACCAAAAACCTCTGGTATCAGATACCAGAGCTGATAGAGAGGACTAAAACACAGATTTAGTTAATGACAAAGAGGTTTGCAGAAGGGAAAATCTTATTCGTTTCGCAGCTTGTGTGCAGTCATACATGCGTCGAAACCCAGCTTTTTCTTGACAGCTCTTGCCACTAGTGAGGTCACTACTCTAATGCCCCCTGCGCATGTCAAGCGTGAAAACAACAACTTCTGTGTCCCTTTGCACATCTCACGACCGACCACCCATGACCACCCTATTCACTCTTCCTGTCCCTGAAAGCATATTAAGCATCTCCCTTTAGCCCCAGTACTCCAGGGCAGGTGAATCCCTTACCAGTGTCTTGTAGTCAATCTGTTGTCTGATGAGCTTGTCTTCGCTGAGCGAGTAGCGAGCCTCTCCTGTGATCGAGTCAATGGGGCCTTTCTCCATCTGCTGCTTGATGGCACAGAAGAGGGAAAAGAGGGGCTCGCCTGCACACTCCTGCAACAACATTTGAACAAATAAGTTTCAAGAAGTGGTATAGCTCAGAAAGCTATTTATGGACTCACTTTTCTGGGGACAAAATTTTAACAAAATATTTAGAAAAATGTAGTAACTTTTTGTTAATGTTTCTAGTCCTTCTTTTCTCCAGTATTAAGTAAAACACAGAGAACATTAGATGATTTAAAACAGAAATGTCCACAGAAGAGACTCTGGTTGCAAACAATAATTTGAATCAAAATGCTGCAGTTCCTCAGTCAGAAGTAGTTATGCATTCATGAACCTTTTTCTTTTCTCATTGCCATAAAATAAACAAACAGTGATTTACCATCCAGCAAGAACACAGAATCATACAGCCGGAAGTATATTGATTTTATATATATATATATATATATATATATATATATATATATATATATATATATATAAAATAAAGAGTATGAGTGTGTTAGAGTGGGGAGCGATATTTTAAAAAACTA
>CAEGAD010035862.1:0-75026 GCA_903067055.1 Poeciliopsis paucimaculata | reverse complement strand
AATCATATAAGGCCACAACATTATAAAATAAATGAAACAACAAATATTTGATAATAATATATACAATTTACCCAACACTTACATAACCATTCCTGGAGAATGGATCACTGAGGTAGGGGAATAAACTCACAATTCCTCTGGCAAACATTTCTTTATCCTCTCTGGGTGGTGATGTCCTGTAAAATTAAAATGGTCAAGGTAAATGATCCAAGGTATGCACTGGATTTAACAAAATCTTTTAATTTCATCTAGACAGCTATCTAAAGCCTATTTAGAAATTACCCATTCTTCTCTGCCATATGAGCTGCCAGTATGTTAACCATTTTCCTTCTGGTTTCATCTGTGAGGCACTTGCTTCGATTATATTCCTTCATGATCCGTTCGCCACCAGGTTTGTTGTTAAGAATGGAGTCCACCAACTTCAAACAACAAAACATTTCAGCTTTTATGAAATACATATCAAAACAGTAATTGTTAGTAAAGAAAAACAAACAAACAAAAAAAAATTCTCTCCTCAAATATAAGCGATAGTAAGACTGGTGGATCACCAGGATTTATTTGTTTGTTGTACTTGTTTGTTCATTGTAAATATAGTTTTTTTATGCACCAGTGAAAGTAAAAATGAATTAAGCTAGATTTGATGCACTGAACTTGGTGCGAGGATGTGCAAACTCTGCACCTGCCCCTTGGCCAACAAGCTATTATTGCACCTCTAATTTTTTGTAACTTTTAACATTTAACACAAAACATGGTCTAACATCCCTACTGAGCATAGCAGGTTTTCTGGAGGAAACTGTGATAAAGGCTTTTACGACAAAGTACTTTTTGTTTTGCATTAGTTTTTGAGAGTCAATTCTTACATGCTTAGCTTCTGTGTCCAGGTGCTGGCTTTTAGTGGAAGGACTCTCTGAAAGAATGAGTGTCTCTTGAGAATCAGATGAGCTTGGCTGAGATTCCTCAGCCCATTCCACCATGGACACAAATTCTAACCATAAGCAGGGGCGTATCTAGCCCTGTTTTAGGGGCACTTTAGCACCCCTAAAACTGTATCTCAGCCCCCCTGAATAGGATTGCCACCCATTCCGTAAAATATGGAGTCGTCCTATATTTGGCTGTTAAATGTCCGTATTGAACCGATGCATAACTGTCCGATAGACTCGCCTATAATAAAAGCATCAACACTAAGTTTAACAATAATGGCCTGTTCTGTTTCAAACTGAGAACATACACCTCTGGAAACAATTAAGGTTCTATGATTTTACTCTTTAAAAGTATATGTTTGAGTAAAATGAACATGCTTTCAATTGATGAAACATGTGCCAACTGCTTTCCAAACCAATTCAGCTTACATTACATTGTTTTCATAGAACACAATGATTAAAGTTTACACATTAATGGCTTGGGCGCAACGTAAATACCCTTTCCTTCTACTGAAGGAAAGGGTATTTATTTCAGTACTTATCTAGTTCAGTTTAATGAACTAGAACAGTTCATTAAATTGCCTCGCTTCTTTTTCGACTTTTTTTTATTAGCACTAGCAACGGTTAATGGAGGAGTCAAGCGAGGTTTACAGTAGAGGTATGAAGCTGGGCACAAGGGAGAGCACGGAAATCATCACTCGCGCCAAATTCAGTGTCAACTATGAAACTGGACTATTAGCGCGCGCTTACGGTTGCAACAATTCGGAGTCGTGAGGTCAGAAGGCTAACGGTCACAATGAGATGCCACTCAATTGTAATTGAAAATTAAACCAAACTGTGTTAGAAATACTCAACCCGAATAAAATATGGACTAACGTAAAAAACGGAGCAGAGCAGCTAATCAATATTTTAGCAAAACTCCTGGCACAAACGCCAGCAAAGGCCGATATAAATTTAATTAGCAAAAAAAAAGAAAAGAAAAGAAAAGCTAAACGGTTAGCATTACTGTTGACCTGAAACAGGTCAACAGTTTCAGGTCTGTTTTTCAACTTTTTTTCAGAGTTAAAAAAAAAAAACTCAACTCTGAGCAACAAATAAATATTCTTATAAACCAATTCAAACTGTATTATTATCTTATAAAAAGAAGCTTACCGCGGTCGTTCAAGCAGGAGAAAAATAGCGTCCACGCAACGGTTAGACTTGTTGGTTTGAGAAGAGGAGCTGGGTGGATCTTGTCGGTGTAGAGGATTCTTAGGACAGAGATCGACGGAGACACGGAGAGCCATCTCCGGGCAGCGATCGGCGGAGGGAGAGCCGTCTCGGGGCAGCGATCGGCGGAGGGAGAGCCGTCTCGGGGCAGCGATCGGCGGAGGGAGAGCCGTCTCGGGGCAGCGATCGACGGGGACACGGAGAGGCGTCTCGATACCAGGACAGACGGAGGCACAGAGAGGCGGAGGCACAGGGGGGCGTCATGGAGCCGAGATCGACCGAGGTGTGTCACTTTGGTTTGAAGAATTTGATGATGTTATTAGCACCAGAAAAAAGTTTTGTAAAAAAAACTGCCCCGCTTTTTCTGGTGCTTCTCTAATTGATTTAAAAGACACAGGACGATTGTGTCATCGACGATCTCGTGCTCCATGAAGCCCAGAGTCCATCCGGCAGAACATCCAAGGGTCTTCGTTAAGTCCCCGAAGACCTTTCTGGACAGGCTGGGAAGCCAGTCCAGTTGGATGTTCGCCGGATAGCCATCGATGTCATCGCAGATGTACTGAACGATGCGCTCCTGTGCCTCCATCAGGGACTCAAGACAACAAGGTGTCTTTGACTCCCTGATGCCGAGACACAGCAACGACTTTACAAAAAGTCGGACTGTGTCCTCTCTCTGTTTCTCAAAGGACGCCCTCAGTTCTTCGATGTGTCTTCGAACTGTCATCAGTTCGTGGACGATACTGATAACAGCTCGAATCAAAGAACTGAGCCTTATACCCGGCTTAAGGAGCGACCTGGGGTCTTCGTCGTCCTTAGGAGAAGTGGCCACAGCTAAAACATGCTTCAAGAAGAGCACGTTCAATGCCTCGGCACACTCTCCCTGGATGATCTCATCGACCCCCATCGCTCGGGCAAAGGCCTGAGACACCTGATTTCCAAACATGGCTTTTAAATCGCCATATCCGTAGTTCAGGTTCTCAGAAACGTCCTGAACAAAGTCGGAGAACGCCTCCGTCAAGTCCCGCAAAAGGTATCTCGTCCTCTCCGTGACCCTCTCGTCCAAGTAGAGCAACTGAAGATCCACCCAGTCTTCCTGAATTTGGTACATGTATTCCTCTATCGCAGGGATTACACGGCTGTTGAGTAAAACTTTCATCTCTCTTCTCATTAACTCCATGGCTCTTTGTACTGAATTGAACTCGATTCTGACACCGCTAGAATTATCTTGGAATGTCGCAGAATGTTGCCAACCGGAGTTATTTATACCCCGTGTTACGCAACAAAGCAGCACGTGACATCACAACCCATGACGTCTCAGCACGAGAGCACACGCAGCGCCGTGACGTACTAGGCCTACAAATCAAGTGTCCTGACGATCTGTGCTACCGCTTCACTTCGTCTTAACGGACCTCTTCTTTCAGTAACGAGTAATCTAACGCGTTACTATTTCAAATCCTGACGAAGACTCCAGTAGTCCTGTTACATTATTACATACACAAATAAACTACAGTACCAACATATTATTTAATTCAGGTTGTTCCAGTTCAAGACCTATGAACATGTATAATTAAGTTTAGAAATACATTTCAGCACTTTTTTTTTTTTTTTTTTTTTTTTTTTTTTTTACCAATACAGTCAAAATGGACTAAAAGACAAAACAAACACACTGTTGTTTTCTACGGAGGCCCTGAAGGGGACATTTTTTCTTTTGCACTACCTCGCAATATGCTTAGTTATTTGCTGGCCTGTTTTGTATATAGTCACGAATGTCAATTTAAAATATCAAATGTGTACACATTTAAAGCGCCTCGGTGCAAACGTGTTTATTCACAAAACTGAAAATCGATGTATTCACTGCATGTTTGTGTCTGTGTTAGGCTGAGATGGATCCGCACATGAAAACGGATCTTTAAACCGTTCAGACCAACACAAAGAGACACAATCAAACTGTCTGAAGACTATAATATCCCGTTATAATAACTCAGAAATAGTCCAAATAGTTTGGATCTATTTTTTTTATTTTTATTTTTACGGAAAGTTTCTGTTTACATCAGGACTATGATGCATTTCTGTCCTAAAGAAAAAGATTTAAAAAAAACTTCAGATATTTCACAAGCAGATATTAACATTCATGGAAAACTTTATGAAAGTCTTATATGATAGCAGAATGTCTGATGGTCACTGTAAGAAAGCCTTACAGTATTCTATTATGCTGCAAGAACTGATCAGTAGATCATTGCTAGAAAATGCAAAAGAAGAAAAAAAAAAAAAAAATCCTCCATGTCCCCCAAGGGCCTCCATAGTTTTCTTATGTCATGAAAATCAACATGAATTAAAAACTGGGAGCTCCTCTTGTTTTATTTGGTCAAGGGACTTTTAATGACTAATTTAAGTTTATAACAAATACATGCTTGAGTTTGACAAGATAAACAAGGTCTATGTTATATAAGCTTACAGTTTTCCATCCAGATCTGCCAGTCAGTGGTTGTTGTGTTGACATGTGAAAGTGTCATTCTGAGGTGCAGCTAAGACAAAATACAGGAACAATGTGAAAGTTACCCAGCACGTGTAACAGAACTGGATAAACGGAACTGGGCCTTGAGCCCAGAGTTGAACAGAAGTTGTAAATATCAAAGCGCAGAACAGAAGGGAAAGGCCATGGAGGCCTAATGACGGGTGAGCAGGATCAATTCTTCACAGAACCTAAACCTGAGTTAAGGTACAGAGGAGGAGCTGTCGAACTCCAGCAACTTGTGCTCCAAACCGCCGTATTCGTTCATCTTCGTAAGCTTCAGCTGGTCGACGTGGAACAGGCCCCGGGTTTCCAGGATCAACTCCTTCTTGGAGAACGTCCTGCTGATCTCCATGAAGGTCTTGTTCTTCGTCTCTGGGATTACAATGTAAACGTAGATGGCGACTGAAAAACAAACTGTGGCGGACACCAGGTAGCAATAGGACCCGGCAAACATCTGATGGTGGAAGAGACAAGAGAGCAAAGCGATGAGGTTTCAAGCTGGAGTGGCTGGACCAAAAAAAAAAAAAAAACAGGTCAAATTTTTATAAAGTATATATCAGGTTGTGCTGCGTCTTGAAAAAGTATCTTTTTACTTTTTCTCATTTGATTTCAAATTAAGGTTTCATGTTACAGACCAACACGTTGTAGTACAAAATTAAAAAAACATCAGATGGCATCTGTGTAGTATACACATTTAGTATACAACATCCAATAATAATAATAATATAATCAAATAAAACCTTGGGCAACCAGCTGTGTGTGGAAGAAACCCAACAATCAGAAAACTTGATTCCCATTATAGAACATAATGGTGGCAATTTCACTCATAGATAAATTAATGGATGGATTGATTGATTTTGGATCATTAATTGAATTTACATAAAAATGTAACCAGAGGTAAGTTTCAACGTGAAATATTTTAACAGAAAGGTTCATTTATTGCACCTTACACAAGGTTTTGTTTCCCCCCCCAACCACCTTAATTAGACTATTTAGCATTTCTGGTTATTCCACTTATGTTGCTTATGTTGCTCCAAAACACATTGAAGTTCGAATGTCATAAGGTAGGGAATTTTTCTTTTCAAAAACAATGGATACTTTTGTAATATGCTACAAATTCTGCAGTCGATTTGCTTTTTTTTTTCTAGTGTAACTATACTTTCTTTAGTTCACATGGACAAAGTCTTTTTTTATAGAGAGAAAAAAATATTTTATTTGGAAATACTTTACCATTACAACAAACGTGTCAAAACAATAACAACAAAAAGATTTAAGTCAAACAGAGGCTCTGGAAATTGTGGAAAATTGAAGGTCTTGGCTCATGGTGACATCACAGCCCTTGTCTCCAAGAGGGGATGGCTCTGGAATAAAAATAATAAAATATGTAATTACCTAAGTGTTACTTATCAGAACTTAAAGTCAAGTCCACAGGAGCAGACCTGTGAAACATCTGTAGCATGGGTCCTTGTCCTGAATGAAAAGGACCCATGTGTTTCATCCTTTCCTCCCATCCTTTAGTGGGGCGAATCAGCCTGGAGGGGTCTCTGTTCACATGACCATCCATCTGAAGAAGAAAACCAAATTATTTCTCTGAGACTAATGTCTGAAATCTTTGAAATCTAGATTGAAATATTTCAGGCTGGTCATCACTACACCTTTCCCTTTAGCTTAGCTATGATTCTTCTCTGTCTTTCCTCTTCCTCCTTTTCCCTCAGCTGCCTCTCATGAAGCTTTGCCTCCACCTTGTGAAGATCCTGCAAAGGTGCAATCAAACTATGTATTTTGCAAAGCAAAGGTGATATCATACCTTCTTCTCGCTGAGCTCAAAGGAACTTGCTGTTTATTGTCTGAACGCTTTTTGTTATAAGTAATTTAATGAGAAACTCTGAATTTGAGAGTACAAACTTACACCTTATCTTTTGTTTTCATGTATTTTATAAGACTTTAGAACTTGGTACCCTTTCACTGAAGCTTTTGATGACTTTGGTTGCCTCTCTTCGCTTCTCTTCCCTTTCCCTATGTTCCTCCTCTCTTTTTCTCTTCTCCTGTTCCTCCTCTTTTTCACGCTTCAACCGCAGATGCTCCTCAAGCGCCATCTTTAATTCCAGCTGGCGGCGACGCTCCTCCTGATCAACAGAGATCATTTTGTTAAAAATTGGCATCTGCTGAGGGCCCCAGTAAAGCAACCTCATATTATGCGATTTTGATTATGAAAAGCAGTGCCATAGTTAGAAAAAACTAATTTCTATGGCAAAATATGAACCGCTAAGCACCTTTTCTTGTTTTCTCCTGTGAATCTCCTCAGCCAGTTTCTGTTCTCCTTCTTCTTCCTCTTTTTGTTTTTTCTTTTTCTTCCATTCCTCCAGGCGCCGTGCCACCTCCATTCTCTCCTCCTCAGTCCTGAAACATAAATGACTTAACTTAACTCAAACAGTTTGTGTGAGGCAAATTTGAAATGTTTCTGATCTGAATTTATTCAGTTGTTGATACTCACTGCTGTTGCTCAGTCAAGTTCTTGACCTTCCTCCCTTTGCTTTGTGCCTCCTCCATTTCCACTTGAGTTTGGATCCTCTTCTGACGTTCTTTATCCTTGCTGATTTTCCAGCATTGAATAGCCTGGATGGGATGGATGAAAACTGTTAAAACTGGACAAGATACATGTAATGCAAAGATTCATGTATGACACATATGATTCTTCTCTGTCTTTCCTCTTTCCTCTGAAAAAGAGAAGGCTGTTGAGATTAATTACTTACAAAAAAAGTAGTGCTTAACTGTGTCGTCCATGGAGGAGCTTACATTACTTTTTATTTTTTCAGAAATAAAACCTTAAAAGTGTGGTGTACATTTGTGTATTAAGCTTCTTTCACTGTGATTCCCCTAAATAAAATCCAGTGCAAACAACTGCATTCACAAGTCACCAAATGAGCAGACAAGGTCCACCTGTATGCATTTCAACCTTACGAACCCAAGGAACACAGCAAACAACTCAGGGGGGATGAAGATAAAAACATTCCACATTTTTTAAGTTTTCATCTATGTAAAAAAAAAATGTGAAAGGGTTCCATCTTTTGCAAGGGACTGTGCTTGATAGACCTGGAAGATAAAAAGGATTTTTTTTCCCGCTTTTACTTCCTCTAAACTCTAACATCACGCTTTGCCACATTTCTCCACCTCTCTCTTTTTGTCCTGCAGGTGAAGCAGCTCCTGATGCCAGTCCTCGTGTTGCCGGATCTCCTCCTGTGTTTTACTCGGCAGGTAGAGTTTGGCCTCTTTCCTGTATGACGACCGCCCACCGTGCTTCATCCAGACCTGTCATTGTTAGAACAAAAAAGCCCTTCTACTAAAATTGTCAAAAATAATAAATAGGTAATTAAGAGAACAACTTTGTATTCCTTACTTTTAAGAACGCTTGGTGATCAAATTGGTCCCAGCCTCCATGAGACCCTCCAGTCTTCTGCAGGAACTCCTCCAAAGCTTTGACCTCAGCAGGGAGATCTTTGTTGAAGGGTTTAACCTTAAAGAGAACAGAAGAAAAAATAGCCCGTCATCCCTTTTCCTTATTTAAGTGAGTGTTAAATGACAAAGAAAAAACATATTGGTGTAAATTGAAAACCTTCAGAGTAGAAGCTGCAGGTAATTTAGGGTTTGACTTGACAAGAAGACTCCAGTTTTCAAACTTCCTCTCATAAGCAACAACTTCCTGCTTGCACGTCTGCTCCTCCTTTGAATATTCCTCAAAGCTGAGAGTAAGTAAGAAGCATAGCGTTTGATTCTTTATAATAATTGCATTTCACCACAGATAATCTTAGTCTATTAATTATGCTTTTTTATTTCTATTTTCTCTACTTCCCAACATTCTTTGATGCACTTAAACTTGTTTCTCATAAGATGCACACTTTTCGTATGTGTATACCGAGTGAATGTTGTGGCTTTTCTACTGATTTACCAAAGTCTGTAAGGATGCAGTTACATAACACCATTCATAAAAGGTAATATGTCTTTTTTTCCCCCATTTTCCAGGCTGATGTGGTGAAAGGTGAATGTTTAGCAAATCTTTTTACCGTAAACACTGGTCCTCCTTTAGATTATTTATCGACATTTCCACATCTAACATTATTTCTTTAAGTCTTTCAATCACTGAAAATACAAACAAAATGTCAGAAACAATATCAACAAACTGTCCCAAAAGACTCTAATTTTCACATCACTGACACTGCATATTTAATTCTGAATAAATTAAATTAACTTGCAATATTATTTCACATATCAACTCATAAAGTAGCTCAAATATTGATATTAATAATGACCAAAAAAATTAATGTTTATAAGTTTTTCCAGGTAATGGACAACAAGTGAGTTGCAGGTTCTTTAACATCAAGAAACAAAAATCTTACATTCAGGAGACGGCTTGACGTCAGTTAGGTGTTTTTGAAATTTCTTCACACCGTTATTGATCTTCAGTAGCTGCTTCTGAAGGATCGTCTCTGAAGAAAAGCCATAATATTATATTTCAGTTAAAACTGTACAATAACATATTGAAACAGTCTGGTTTCTTTACCGGGCGTCTGCAAGTTTCAGGCACATTGAAGATACTTTATGAACGTCAACATTTAAATTCATGGTCTACACAAATTGCAGCTTCGGATTCAGAACTACTACTGATGAGTGGTTTTACCAATCTACTTCAAACCCCTTGCACACATAATCTTTACCATAATGAAGGAGCTGATAGAGGGTACAGTATGGATTTTAAATCTTCAACACAAAGTGACATACGATATGATTTAAACAATAAGAAGATGCAAGACTTTGAATTTATACAATTGCCAAAAAGGTCTGTGTTAGAAAAACAACAGCAAATTTCAGGCAATATTTGACCAATGGTTAAAGATGGACTGAAACAGCTTGGTTAAAACTCAGACATCAGATTAACTAAAACGTTCAAATCTAACGTTACGGTTAGATTTGAAGAGAGCTGTGAATCAATGCAAGCTCATAAAAGAAGGAATGAAGGGTCAAGTTTGCTCAGAAAGCAGTCATCTTCTGTTAGTGCTGCTTGAATTAAAAGTATTTCTAATCATGAGCACACATTTATCATTACACATATCATTTTTTAATATTATTTCCTGAAATGTTGAATCTATTTCTTTACAAGAGCAATCCATTCTTTTTCACATTGACTGCACATCCTAGTGTGAAACAGTTGCCTAATGTCAAAAAAAGAAAATCAGCTATAAATGACTTACTTTGAGAAAACCTCTCTTTCTGCAGTATTTTTTCATATTCCTCAAGTTCGTCAATGACATCTGTCCAGGCATTCTTTCTGCACAGAACAGTCAGGGCTCTCTCTTTCTCCAATTTTTCTATCCTGTCCGGCAAAAGGCAAAAAAAAAAAAAAACAACAACTGATTTTAAAGTCAGTGGTAACATTTATACGGCAGGGATAGAGATTTTTTGTTTGTTTGTTTGTTTCAACTCCTTGTTAAATGTGTTTCTATGTCATAGAAACAAACTGCTAAATAGTTTTGGGTGGATGAAATAAACAGTTTTTGGGTGGCTCTTTTATATATCTGTTAAGCGTCATGTGATTTTACTTATCCTTTATTGTCTGACAAAAGTTAAAGCTAATTTCACTCACAGCCTTCTGTTCTTCTCCGCCTCCCGCAGAAAGGCGCCGATTTCCTCCCTGTTCAACCTTCTCTGCTTTCTTACCGTGCAACCCGCAGCGGCAGGGGGAACACAAGAGTCTTCCCCATCCTAAATTCATTTTTAAAACAACAAAAACAAATGAGCGTACGACTATTACAGTGAACGGAATTCATTTTTTTTTTTTTTCTATCCGAAACGTCATGCAGTTTGTCCAAAATGCTTTACTTAAATAATGCCGAAAGGCTGCGGATGCGTTTTTTTCACAAACTACAGTATATATTCATATCTTTCCTTACGTTAGAACTCACTGATAGTTTACCAGATTTGTCTACGAATGTCTGCTAACCAACAATGTCTGTGTTTTAAAGAAAATAAGAAACGTAGCTCGTTAAAATGTACCGTGAACAGTTCATCGTCGAATAGAGCGGTTGCTAAGGCGGCCATGTTTGATTGAGAACGTAAACAAAGCAAACTTTATTGAAAAAAAAACCTGTTGTCAGGTAGCGCGCACCTGTTGTTTCTGGTTTTAACCAGCAGGGGACGCTGTGTGCCGTCAACGTCATTCTACTGCCCTTGTCGACAGTGTTGACACAAGAATCACTCTTCACTTTCATTTGTGAGATGTTTTAGGCGTTTATTGCGTATGAAGTCAACCCACTGCTCTCAGAATGGTAAAGAACTGTGGTTTGACTCAGTCCAGGTTCATTTCATAGTTTTAAGCCACTCTCTGATGGATTTACTGGTATGTTTGGACTATGTTCAAGTTATAGGGTCCAGTTCTGCTTCAACATCTCTTCTGCTTTGGCGTCCATATAATTCAGACCCTTAGACTTTTTGGATCTTACTACAAGAGTCAAGGGCACAATAAACTAAATGTCTGGAGTATGAACAGGGTTTTTAAAAATGCTCAGAAAGTGTGTGATTCTAAACATTTTAGTGGCTTTATTTATTCCTCTCCAGAATTAGCATGCTTAGTACAGAAGCATTTTAAACAATATATGTATTTTTATTTGACCAGATTTTTAAAATTACTTCAAAAATATAAACATACCGTAATCAAAATATGCTGAAAACACACAGGCTTCCAGAGAGTGCCATTCTACTGCTTATTTTTCTACTGACCTAAAAAAAAAAGAAAAACAAAAAATTTTTGCTGCAGTTTGACTGGGCTCTTTTTGGAAAAAAAATTATTACTCTCTATCTCTAACTCAGAAGCTTCAGAGTGCATCTTGACACGGCTCTGTGGTTAGAGCCGCCTACACAACTCAGTCTCTTCAATAACAGCTTATGCATTCTGCACAGACTTTTTCTGTAACAGCTATTTCATAATGGCCAACAGCTATAATTATTATGAGAGCTGGCGAAGTGACAGAGAGAGAGAAAATAGAAGTGTGTGGAGGGGCTGCTGTATAAATAGCAACCTGTATCCATTATTGAGTGCAGATATTGGGGATGGTCTCTCCCATGGGTGCAGAGGCAGAGTTGTCGTCACCACATAAATAGTAACTGCTCTCCTTAATGAAGAGTGTTACAATTTCCTGTCTCATCCTCCTCCAAGAGACTCGCTTAATTTGATGAAAGACACAATCTGATGGACTTTCTGCTGGTCGCTATAACAAACAAGGCAAACAGGAGGTAACAAAGTAGGGAGGATCCGAATCAGACGAGTATGTGTGCCAAAATGGCAATGCAATAAAGCAACTGTAAATGAAAATATAATTATTTCTCCTGAGCAGGAATGTTATTTTTGGACTTCTGGTGCAGTGGCAAAAGTCCAGCTATTACAGAACCTCGCAGCTCACCTGTCAGTTTATTTAGTTAACACTTCACATAAAATGGACAGGTGGCTGCATGGTTTTTGTCACATACAAGCTGTGCAAAAATCTTCACATCCTAAATCTTTTGTGATTATGTTAAAGTTACACATTTCAGGATATTTTAGTATATTTTAGGGGATTGTGCAATGTGCACTTTTAATATTATAATAATTGCATTTGTAAATTACTTCTTGGATGCAATATGATATAATACTTCAGGTGCCATGCAGCAAATCTTTGTGCACCAGTAAAATACTTGGTAACGTGGAAGGACTTTAATTGTACTTCATGCCAACAGCTGCTACAGTTCAAAGTCTTTAAAGATGAAAAGGCTCCAGAAGAGTAGTATGTGTAATGGTGGAAAAGACAGTGAGTAGTGAAGATAATGTTAGTTAATATTAATGAATATTGTCATTGTAATATTCAACGAAAAAAAAAAAGCATAACCGATGAAACAATTCCAGAGCACAAAGGGAAAAGGAGCCAGGGCAAGGGCGTTTCAGAAAAATACAAGAATTCAGCAGTGAGTGAATGAGATCAAGGTGATGTGATTGTGGCCTGGAGACCAGATGAATACGTTCAACAGAGTGCAATGGGAGGAGAATCTATGCAGGCAGACTTATTATCAGAGAAAACATAAAAGAAATCTATATACAAATTAACAGGGAAAGGTTAAGAATAATGAACACAGAAAATTACACCCAAGAGAAGCGCAGGGAAAATAACTAATACAAAGAGAAGTAAATCTAAAAAGACCTAATCAAACTCAAATGAGAACCAAAATACAAAGAGCGTGACAAAGACAGCCATTTTAAGACTGGATGA
Source organism: Poeciliopsis paucimaculata (assembly GCA_903067055.1). Taxonomy (NCBI): domain Eukaryota; kingdom Metazoa; phylum Chordata; class Actinopteri; order Cyprinodontiformes; family Poeciliidae; genus Poeciliopsis; species Poeciliopsis paucimaculata. Next base: position 62,091 of record CAEGAD010035862.1, on the reverse strand, counting down.
GGTGCAGAGGTCGATACCTATGCTGGAAGAATATGTGGTACACTCCACACAACTGGCTTGTACAGATGAGTAAAAAGAAAAAAACAGAAATTGGGAACAAAAAAAGGCTAGTCAGATTTAATGGGACAGAAAGATCTGGGACTTGGGTAGAGATTCACCTTCCTGCAGGAGTCAACCCAAAACATGAGTCTGTAATTTTAAAAATAAACCAGTATTTTTGTATCATGAAAAAACAACCACTCACAAAAATAAAAGTATCCCTACTACTAAGGGATAATAAAGGATATTTTTATTCTATTCCATTCTACTCCTGTGATTAAGATGTTTCTACAGCAATCAGTGAAATACTTTTAGTTGAACAAGTTCCAACTTTTTGATACTTTCTTTCAGTGTGTCTTTCACATCAGGACTCCACCAGAACCTTCTGTTAAAGTAAAGAAACTCATCTCACAACTTGTCTCAAACCTAAGTTTTCAGTTTTGAAGCGTTGCTCATATGCATTAACCTGAACAACCTCTTTGCCCTGAAAAGGCTGAAATGGAAGGTGGCAGCAGCTAGATGTGAAGAAAGAAAAAAAGCGAAATTATATGGAAGACATGACCTTTGACCTCCTCTCAGCAGCTAATGGATCGGTTGGAAATGTTATGAGACTCGATCCCTGTAAACTGAGAGGTTGATTTTCCGTGAAGGGATGTCAGTAGGAGAAGCTGGTACATGGTTATTTATGCCACCATGTTTGTGTGCAAGCATGTGAGTTTTTATGCTCTAACACCAACAGCAGTCAGATGTGTTTACATATTTAACTCTTCATCTGTAGCGGCTTCTATCCGATCCCTAAATGGGAGTCATTTCCATCAACATGTTTGTTTAACATCTACAAACAAGTAGATGTCCTGCACCAACAAACATATTTAGTGAGTGAAAACTCATACACACTTGGCTACTAATCCTTGAACTGAATTCTAACTGTTGCATTTAGCCAAGCTGAAATGTTGAACCTTGAAAACTGTCAGAATGCTAAATGTTGACTATATTTGACAGCTCTACTTTGTAAAAACTTTCAAAGTCTATCAGATTGTGAAGTTATGCCTAGTCCTCTTCAGGTGATGCTGCAGATTTTCTGTCCGCCTTAGTTTGGGACTCTGGCTACACTATCCAAAAGATCTATTTTTCCTGTCATGAAATCATCGTTTTGTTATTTTTGACGGATGCTTTCACTCAAAGAAATTTTGACAGGAAAAATCCCTCTGCGTCTCCTAACGGAGAGATGCTGAAGGATGTGGGTCAAAACTGACCGATACTTAGAACTGTTTCTGATTTCATCCAACTTGAAAAAATAAGTAACTCCACCTCACAATGCTACCATATGTGCTACATATGAGTTCTACGTGTGTCAAACTTACAGTTTGGGATTATGAACAAAAGTGTAATTTTCATCCAATCACAATCCATTTTCCCGCAATGTGTTGAAAGATCATTTCCACACTTTCACAAGGTTTTTTGCAGTAAAAATACTTTTTTGTTTCAATGTTACCTTTCAGTCCAAACATATGGAGGATCTAAAAGGCTGTTGTCAGATGTAGCACAGAAAGTAGTTGGCACATGTCCCTGCAGTGCAGAGTTCCTCTCAGGCTATTGAACCAGTTTTCACATTTTCTTTTTATTAACTCTTCGGAAATATACAGTTGCAGTGATGTCACCGTTGCTGCTCTTTGTTACCTCGCTGCAAAGTATAGCTGTAGCTAAAGAAAACAAACAAAAAAAAAAAAACGCATCCTCCAGAAAAGCTAGACTTTATTTACACTCAACTGGAGTTGAGTGTAAATACCTTTACACCTTCTTCCAACTGGAAGAAGGTGTAAATTTAAGAATATCAAATGCAGGAAAATTAATCAAAAGATGCTTAAAAATGTTTGTCAAGTTATTGCAGCAAAAGTTGAATAATGTAGCATAGGTGGCACAATAAAAGTAGAAAAAAACTATCAAAAGATTTTTCATAATATCATCACAAAATTGTCGTTTGTGTATTTTTATGTTCTGTAAATAAATTTCATATACCATATCACTGAAAAAAAAAATTGAATTATCTATGACACATTTACACCTAGTATGCTGTATTACATGTTTATTAGTTTTCATTTCCTGTTTTCAAATTTTGAAAACATTTCCAGTTAATGCTTGATCATTGTCTTGAACCAATTTTCCATCAAGATATGTCGCTGTCCCTTATCAGAGCTGACCTTTGGTCCCTTAGAGAACTGCTGGTCCCTCAGTCGTTGGTGACAATCCTAAAAGCTGTCTTGCTGAGGCATGAAAAACAAGAGCGCTTCAGAGCACATGATGCTCTGAAGGGTCAGAAAGATACAAAGTGCAAAAGTGTCTACAAGTTGATTAATGAACAATGACGTGATCATTTGATTAGATATCTGAGCCACTCAAGTGTATCACTACTGTGGAGAAACAGCATGTGATCTGGAGTCTTTCCACCCAGCAAGTGGGTGCATGCTTTAATCCCAAGCATGCAAAGTTTAGTTCAGCACAGAAGATTGACTGGGTCAGCTGGTTAAGAACAAATATTTTGCCCTGAGGCTCCTTAACAGGTTAATGAGGCCATGCACACGCACACACACACACGCGCACCCACGCATGAACACATACACAGCTCTCTGTGACACCTGCTGTAATCGCATATGGTATTATAACGCAACATGATCTGACCGCATCCTGCGCAACATGTTGAGCCCGTTAGACTAAGGGGGACTGCTAGCCGGTGGGGACTCATGCATTTTAGGCCGTGCGTGTGCACATATCACTGAATGGTTTGGACACTGAGAAGCTTGGTTTGGAAAACAGGGAAAGTGATCAGATTAATTGCTTTTCCTGCCGAGCTTCAATCTCTCTTGCGACGTGAACGTATGAGCAAAACTGTTAGAACTGCTTTTAGTTCATTAGAGCGTGGTATGTCATGAACTGACGTATTAATGCGTAGGCTTTCAATAGTGTCTTTACTCATAATTTCACTGCATGACTCCCAGTTTCCCATTTTGCAGACGTACACGTGACCTGGTCACAGCTGAGATTTGTACCATCGCTTACTTACATTTGAGAGGGGGGGCATGGGAAGCAGTTTAGACTGGTGTAGAGGTTGCCAACACGGGGTTTGGCTCCCGTTTCAGGGATCAGGCGAGACACCTGAGCAGACAGGATGCATCCTTGCATTTATTTCCTTATGAAATACTTTTAAAGTGTTATGACAGTCTTACGCCTCTCTTACTGATGGTGACTCAGACAAAATTGAGTAGAAAAACATGCAGTTTGGAAATGTTTAAACTGCAGCAGTGACAGGATCTAATACTTCTGTGTAAGGACTGGTTACACTCTGTGTCTGCCATAAGGAATTATCCCCCAGCTATAAACTATAAGCTTAAGACAGTCAGAACATGTTCAACTTTAGGTCTTACTCACACCAAGACATCTTATCATACTGAGCTACAATGATTTGGACCAAATCATTTGGCCTAAAATGTGAATTTGACAAGAGTTTTGAGGGCTGAAAGAGTTAAGAGGCTCTATATTTTCTTTCCATTAATGCTACGTTCAAGCCTTCCTTCCATGGACCCTCCAAAATGCTTCCGTCAAAGAGAAGCATTTTCTTCCCTCACAAGTTCACAAACAGAAGGGTAGTTAATGTCATTTCTCTTCTTTGAAATCTTTCAGACGTGCTGTGTACAGTAGAGCTTCTAGATTCACATTAAAAATAGTCTTGCATGAAGACAAAAGGGATAATCTCCTTTATTAGTAGTCAAATACATTTAAAAAAAACAAAAAAAAACGACAATATCAACTTCAGAAAATGTTGGAATGGTCAGATGACATAAATCCCAGCGTGAACTTGTTGGATGTCATTTAGAATGCAGCAAGGCCATTAATTCCATTGAAATAAATGGATTTCACTTATTTAAATTTCAAATCAAAATTCCAACTTCAGGAGACACTTTAGCTGATTTTTCCATCTTGATGATAAATTTTAACTTCCAAGATCTTCTAGAACCCACCATTAGTGTTCCTGAATTTCACTCTGCAGCGGGGGAGTAAAACAGAAAGCTGATCACACGTCCAGCCATGTGATCTTTACTTGTCTGATTCACCTTGAACATTTCCCTGTTTTGTACCAGCCGCTGCAAGTTATGCTCACAACCAAACAGATTCCTATGGAAAGATGATGACACGGGTCCTTAACTCACTGGGAATGACGCAATGTGTTTCCTCATACAACATGTGCAAACTTTGTTTTTGTTTTGCTACTTTATTTATATCCAAGGGGCACAGAAATGCTCTCAAAATAAAATTTGATATGCTGCACTTTATACTAGCATGAGGACAAAATACAGACCCATCCAATAGATTTGAATATTGTTGAAGTCCATTTACTTCAGGAACACTAAATGAAACACATTACATAAACCATTTACACACAGATGAATGTTTGAGAGGCTTTATTTTAGTTCATTTTTAATACAGGAATGTAGCTTTAATGTAAACTAGCACTCTTAATGTGATAAATAAACCTCATCTGAACACGTATTCTAATTTGTTGAGTGGACACACACAGGCTGCTCAAGCAGACACATAACCTAAAATGATTATTTGCCGTCAAGGGATTCACAAAATCTGATTAGCAGCAGCTTCATGTGCAGTTATTCCAAAACCTGCTGACCAAACTAGCAGTTGAAGGGGCGACTAAGTGCTGATAGTTTCATTTTCAAACATGTTCTCAGTAATCCTGCGCCCTCTGTCCCACACAGATAGAGGGTGCAGAGAAACAAAGTCAACCCTTTGCACTGTAATGGGATGGTTCTTTGCTTTTGAAGGTGGATGGACTTGTTAACTGAGCTGAGGATAATGAGTAGCAACATGGGATGAAAGCCAGCCAGTCTGCGTCCAAAGGTAAGAAAATCTCCCGTCTGACACCTCTGAGCTCAATAATTAACACATATTCACCTGCATTGGAAGGGGGACGACTATTTGATGAGATAAGCTGTTCTACACACACAAATAGTGGAAAATGTCTTACATTTGTTCAGCTCCTTCGTCTTTTACTTTCTGTTTAAGCTTATTTATCAGCCTTTCTCTGTGAGCCGCAACTCTGACAAGACAAACTCAGACAGCAAAGCAGCGCCATGTGATCATCATCATCCTCGCTGTCTGTTACAGCCAATCACATTTCAGCAAAATGTTCTGAGCAGCTGTTGAACAATGAGCAGCAGCTGGCCTGCCTTCCTCTCGTCTCCGGGTTTCCTGCGAGCTGATTAGGCTTGAACTGGAGGAAAGTGAATGAAGGTTCATGTAGAGCCTGGGGGCCTGTTTCGCAAAGCAGCTAAACGTGTGCTGCTGTTGGTGTTTCCCTCTGAGTGTGTTTCGCAGGCAGAAAAGGAGACGAGTGTTAAACCGACAGCGATGACCTGCTGAGCTTAGAGGAATTGGTTGCAGACATGCCACTCAGGGCTCACACTGGACATGTGTGTGTGTGTGTGTGTGTGGGGGTGTGCGTGCGTGTGTGTGTGTGTGTGTGTGGATTTAATGAGCAGTCTGGGTGCTTTAAAGTCCAAGGCTGCTGGTGCTGCTTCCCCTCTGGGGTCTTTCTGAGGATCAAGTCAAACCAAAGGTCTTTCTTATGAAGAAAGCAATTATTCAAAGGAACTAAACGTCTTTTTTTGATTATGATCTTTATCTTTTTTTCCCCATAAGATTCTACATAAAACACAGATTTCTCAGTGAAGTAGTCTGATTACGGCATTCAAAGGTCAAACTGTTGGTACAAACTGTTCTCGGAGTAAATTGTTAAAGCAGGTACTTTTTTGTTGTCCTCCCCTTTGCCACATCTTAACTCCCAGATTTTCTACGCCTAATGAGGAAGCAGCGGACAGCAGACATGATCAAAGGAACCTGCTGCACAGGCGAAGCAGCGCATGTCAGAGGTGCAATTCAGTTCAGCTCCAGACTTAATTACCATGAAGGCCTGGAGATAACTTCTCAGACACGCCCTGGTTGAGACTGCAAAAGGCGGAGTGTGAGGCAGAGACTCTGACGTCAGCACCGTGGGGCTGGTGAGAGGCGAACAAAATGTTGTCCACGTTTTGCAAGATCAGACCGATTGAATTCCTCCTCCAGACTTTGGTGTAACCTTTTTTGGGGAACAGTGCATTGCTCTGAACACACCATCAACACTGTGAGACTTGGCGGTGGCAGCATCATGCTGTGGGGCAGAGAGAGAACAGCTGGTCTTTGTTCACTTCAAGATGGAGAGAGCTAATATGAGGCGTTCCTTTAAAAAAAATAATAAAAACATGTAAATTGTGAATTTTCTACTTCGATCAAGATCCCAAATATTGTAATGTATAGTCATGGTTTACATCAAAGCGTATTCATATGTTAGAATAATTCTGTCCAAATCTTAACTCGATAAGTCCTGACATAAGTGGTGCAAAAACAAATATGATCCATGGGTTTCCATGGTATCATTTTCCTTACCTTACACAGTTATTCACCACTTTAGTTTGACAGGTCATAAAATCCCAACGAAACACATTGATGTTTGTGGTTGCAAGATGGCAGAATGTGGAAAAGGTCAACAGGTGTTAATTCTTCTCCCACACACATAAAACAGGGAATGGTGAAAAGTTAAGGTTAAAATTGTATCTACATCACATCAAATATTTGAAAGTCCCTTCTTTGAATTAAGAAAAATTAATCTAGTAAATATCTGACACAGGATGCATATTTTTCTACTATTCTGTTTTATATGATGCTTTGACAACTATTCAACTTTTTTTAAATTTATTTTAGTGCATGTTTTACAGATAAGAAAAATAAAATTGTTGGCAAGTGGATCAAAAATAAGAAAAAAAATCTGACTGAAACCTTCAGAAAAATTCATCAAAACCAACGTATTGCTCTAAAATCATGACTCTTGCGCTTGCAAAAAAGAAAAGGAGACAATAAGGACAAAGTGATAATGTGACATCCGATGTGGATGTGAAGAGCGGTATCAGAGCGACATGTGATCATGTGACTCCAGGAGGCAGGAGCATCCAGTTCACTGTCTGGACACTGGATCTGTCCCTGCCTGCACCAGAACAAACACTGTTGTCACTCTCTGTGTCAATTATCAACTTCTGATAGGTGGCAGGACACAGAGAGAGAGAGAGAGAGAGTCTGTGTGTGTGTCTCGGTGCAGTTTCACACATGCAAGTATTGTGTGTGCCTACAAGAATAGAAAAGAACAGAAAACAAACAGCAAAACCTGTGCATTCACAGCCGAGGTTGTGATAATGGCAGCTCTTTTATCTGCAGCACATGGCGCCCACATACTCAGGTCCGTGATTGATTCACGGCGCAGCCACACAGAAACACTGCGGAAGGTGCAATAAGTGGTGATTAGAAAGAGCAGGAGGCACCTTGTGGAAATGATGGATCCTCAAAAGGAGCGTAGGCTGTCCTGATGAGTCACCACGGCTTTGTGGCAGATGGTTTGGCAACAAATGTGGGCATAGCCGAGCATTTAGGCCAATCAAAGAGGAACTGTCGCCATGCAAAGCTCCACTTGAAGAATGAAAGTGAATACATTCAAAATAAAACGGAATAAGTTCCTGTACTGCAACTGGAAAGAGAATAGAACTAAATGTTTAGAGATAAAGAAAAGATAAAGACAGAAGATGATCAAACCAAACTCCCACGCCAATGTTTTCAAACTGTGAGAAATAAAAACAATTCTGAAGAGCTTTTTATAAGTCGTGTCCTGATTTTGAGCTCTTATCTAGCCCATAAATAACCAAAAAGCATATGCTCCTTTTATTTTTGATCAAATAATGGGTGAACCAAACAGCCCATTCATGCCCTGAAGCTCATCTTAAATGCTTAACTAAGAGGAAGTTTATTTTATTTTATTCCTCAGCTGAAACGTTTCTCCAGCTCTGATTGTGTTGGAAACAGTTGCAGCTTCAAGTGGAGCTGGTTGAAGGATCAAACCAATAAGCCCCAATAAGGCCAGATGAGTCACTGAACACACCTCCATCCTGTGAGCGCTTAGGGTGACTTGAGTCACTCGAAGAACGCTTCCTAACATGTCGACCTATTCGGCAGTTTTGGTCACATGCGTGGCTCAAGGTGTGACTGGCTGTGTAAACACCTGGGGAAAAGAATCAGAGCTGCACACAAAGTATTGGAAAAATGGAGTTGCCACCTCCTTCGTTTACTAAGTGTTCTATCTTAAATGCATTTATCTTGGCTTTTGAAGAATCTGTACATTTGTCTGGATGGATTTGGTGATTAATGGCATGACTGTTGTTGGATGTGTTTTCCCCTTTTTTGTTTCTCATTTCCTTCCAGTCCAAAATAAATGCAGACATAAATAATTTTTTTCATTAAACCTCACATTTTTCTTTTTTGTTTTTGTGTTTTAACTTTTGCATAACTTTCGCTGTATTCATGCAAATCAAGTAAGTGTTTGTCCTGTATTGTGTTTTTAGGGGGATAGTTATATCTTCAAATGGCCAGACAGCAGCTGCTGCTTTTGGTCTTCGATCCCGAACCCTGAATCTCCTTGTGAATGCCTTTGGGATAAGGCTAAAACTAATAAGACGGCATGGCCTTTCAGACTGTGGCTCCTAAACCGAGGAAGATTTTGGTCCTGTTGCTTCAGTTTGCTGATTCTGTGGACGCAATTTAAAACCTGTTGGAAACCATCTTGCCGCATTGTGTATTACGTACGCTTTAACATCAATTATGTTAGACAGGGTTTCATGACTTTGAGTCTGTGAAAGGTGGGTTATAAATAAACTTTACCCACTAGATTCCTCTTTTGCACAATATTTCACCCTCACCACTTGTTCCCTTTAAGATTTTTCTTGCTTTCTGTTTCCTTCATTTGAAAGTGTGCAATGTGCTGATTAAATATTCACTTATTACCCAACACTGCCTGCCAACCACCTGTTGCCTCAATGCATTTAGATCCATTTCACTAATCAAACCATAACATACATGGTCGGGAGAAACTTTTTCACCATCTGGTTGAAACTGCAGCGTACATATCTCTGTCAAAATACATGTAACATTCATTGAAAATTATAATATATGTTGTTTTATTTTAATGTTGCTTTGCATTTGTGTCCTAGTACAAAAAGGGAGAATTAAGTGCGGTCCTATGGTTACCATCCTTGACTTTTCTTGTCTTTCGTGACTGTAAATATTTCCGAACATCCACATTTGTTCTTGTCTTGACGATTTCGTTCAGTCAGCAAATCGTCACCGAGCATGAACAGGAGGAATTCATATCTACGTGGTGGTTTTTGAAATGAACAAGCAAAAGATTTCCGATGAAACTTCAACATGGAGTTTGTTGGTTTGTCTGCCACAGTTTATATGCTGAAAATGATTCCTCAAGGGCATAATAATATCTTCGAAGACTCGTCGCTGCACGGCAATTAGCTCCAGCTGCTGCTGAAGCCTCTGTCAAAAGAGGATATGATTGCATGTGTTGTTCCCATGTGTGCTGATTGTGTGTGTTTGTTGTTACAGTCACTGCGATGGCAGCTAATTCTCCCTCTATTTTTATGAGTGTTGCTTTGACAGCTGGCTGGAGGTGGAAAGTCCTGCTGCCGGTGTGCTGGGAGAGCAGACACCACTCTCACACACAATAATCTTTTACTGTCTCGCAAACACACAGTTAGCACAGGCTCCTGCTCCAATCTGCGTGTGTGCGTGTGTGTGAGACAGAGATAGACAGATCGAGGAGGAGATGAGTGTGTCCAGTGCAGACCAGTATCAGGTTCAGACCAGTGATCCCTGTGCTAAGACCCAGCTTTTCTGTTTTAGCTGCAGGGTGTAATCTTATGTAATCAGACTTTTCTTTTTACGGACCATTTTACACTGTCACCACCTTTTTTGTTTTGCTATCAACTCCAAAGTGATAGGTTGTCAGAGCATCAAAGTAAATAAGAACGCAAAGTGCAGCACTCACGACATACCTGTGCACTTTGTGTCAAAGGGACGGCGATGATAGACGTGCAGCCTTCCAGCTCGAATGTTTAAAGGAGTCAGAGAGAGACGGGCTGGTCAGCAGCTTATCAAACCGATCTGACTCTAAAATATGTTTGAACACACAAGCATGCAAACAGAGAAGCACCCCGACTGGGTTCAGTGTTTAAACCTCGAGTATTGGTCCGACTCTTTGACTTTCCAGTGAACTGACAGTGTTTTACACGCAAAAGATGAACGTTATACAGCCAGCAAAATAAAAAGACCTGATTTCAGTCATAGAAAACAGAATATTCCTCTATATTCTTATGCATATACACTGTGTTACAAAAGGCTCCCACACACTTTTATTTTGTAAAAAAAAATAAGTACATTAATTGTAAACTGTATGTGAAAATTTTTTTAAGTAACTGTAGAGCATTATAAAACTGAGACATGCCAATAGATGTAGGTACTGGGAAGAGTTTTCTTGCTAGGGACAGTTTGGTTTATTAAAGAACTGAAAGGACTGTGTGAAAGGGTTTATTCTGCAGAACAACTGAGTCACTGTCTGCACAAAATTCACAAAAAAAAAAAATTGTTGCACTCACAAGTCTTAAATGCTAAATCTCCTGAAGTGTTTGTTGATTTTCACATAAAATAGAAAATATGAGAGAAATATGCAGGGGGGAAAAAATGACACAATTTAAGAAATAAAAATGAAAACTGAGATTTGTTATTACTTTGTGTGATTTTCGTACATTTTGTATAATTCTTCTTACATATTGAAAATAAGCCCAAAAAAGATAAGTAATGATTTATGACACCCACATCACCTGGAGTCAGAAAGCTTCACAGTTTCTGAGCAAAGAGACTTTTGGTTTTTCTTTGCTTTTCCACTGACAGTCCAGTCCAACTATTCTACCTTTTAGTTACTGCTACATTTATGGTGGCTTCTAATACCACTCTTCTAATTTGCTCTCTTAGATTTAGATTAATACTAAACTACATTATTTATTCTAATAAATTACTTTTCAATTCAACCTCCATGAAATCTCTCTTCTCAACATCCCCTGCTGCAACATTAAAAGGTGCAAATGCAACATTTGCACCTTTTACAAAACAGTTCCAAGCAAAGAACACAATTCTTGTTGTCTTAATTTGCAGAAATGAAGTATTTCCTCATCACCTGACAAATGTTACCTAAGCTGCTCACTACTTAAAGGCCTTCGTCAACATCTCAGTGATAGATACTGATTATTGTAACGCTGTGAATCTACAAGCTTTGTTTGCTCAGTGCATCAAACTAAAAATAAAAAAAATCTTCAATGTATTCATATGTTCTTAGAGATGCATTTTTATATGATTAATATCACATGGCCAAGGAAAATCCAAAAGCACTCCACCAATAGAAATATTAAATGTTATGTGTCAGCTGTGCCCCTAAACCTTTTCAGCATGTCCAGTCCTCTTCCCTATTGTTGTGCTCAGGGTACATTCTGTCTGCTGTAAGCTGCTTATTACAGTAGTGATCCAAGGTACAATGTTGTCTAATTAAAGCGCTATTTCTGTTTCCTCTGGAGTCTGGATGTCATATGATAAGCTCAATTTCAAAATGTTATGATATTCTTTTCATAAAGTAAAAAAATTGAAGTTAAGCATATACTTATTTTTAGGACACAGAAGGAGTGGATCCTCCATGTTGCCATCCATGCAAGATCCATCCAGCTCTGGACGTTAGCCATGGAAACAGAGAAGTTAGATAAGTCATAAGGTATAAATTTATCCACGACAATCAAGGTTAAAACAGCAGAAAAGAGAAAAAGGTTCACTCGAATCATAATAGATTTAGTCGGATCAGAGCAGCTTCTGCTGCTTTGGTCCTCTACCGCTCAGCAAACTGGCTCACTGACTGACTGAAGCCGACTGAGAGACACGTGAGGACACACTGAGACACGGGGAAATCAAAAAGTGTGTCTGGTGTCTGAGGCGTGTTCACCTGCAGGTACAGAGAGACGCCTTATGTAGGACAGCTGTCCAACTGGGCTTTACTCAGACCTAAATATAGACGGGACAGAAGTAGGCTGAGCTGATAGTTCTGCCAAAAGGCCTTAAAAAGGAGCCGTGAATCGAGGTCTTTCACACAGTGAGTAGGAGTCGGGTCTGACATACTTACTTTATGTTTTGACAACACGGGATGCGGCGGTTGCTTACTCTCGTTCAAGTGTTGTGGTTAATTTCAATACAATCAAACACTTAGAAATGATCTAATTCTTGCTTTTATTGCTGAAACAATTAATAGCAAGGCTGCATTTTATACAACTGAAAGAATAGATTTTAAAAATGTGTCTTTAGTCTTCTCTTTAGGGATCATATACTAAAAACTGCTTGAGATATTTTGCATTTAAATCTTTGGTCACAGACGATTTAAAAAATTTTTTTTTTTTAATATCAGATCCCAAGATTAAAGTGTTTATTTATAAAAAGAATCCCAAAACAGAGAGTACCTTGCAAATGTATTAAAATCCTTTCAACTACCACAAACTTGAATGTAGTTTAATGAGCTTTTATGTAATGCACAAGAACAGTGTAGTGCAGAACTGTGAAGAGGAATAAAAAAAGATACCTGACTTTTAAATTCACATTAGAAAGAAATTGGTATTCAGATCCTACAATCCATTTTGGAGCAAACTAAGTTGCAGATCTTTGGGGTTTCCTTGGACAAGCCGTGGTCACCTAGAGACAGAATCTGTTGCTCATCCTGCTAAAACTAGTTCCTGTTCAATCAGATTGGCTGGAGAGTGTCTGTGATCACTTAAGTATTTAAAGATTCTGAACTGGATTCGGTACGGTGCTTTGACTAGGCCATGTTAGCACACTGACAATTATTTTAGCTCTGGCTGTCTTTTTAGAGCTCCTGAACCAGTGCCTTAGTTTGAACTCTTCTGCAGCTTCCATCAGGTTTTCTCCCAGGTTCCCCGTTTACTTCCATCCATCTTCCCATTTGACCAGAACAGTCCCAAAGCCTGATGTTGCAGCTACCATGTTTCGTCATACGGAGGCCATGTTTGGGGTGTTTTCTGCCACGTGTTGGTCAAAGACTCTGATGTGGATCACATCTAACCATCTAACCCTCTCTTATTCTTGTAACAAACTAAGACTTTCTGACTTTCTTCGTGTTACCTTTCCATAAATGTCAGGTTTATGGATTGCAGTGCTTCTAAAAGGAAGTCTTTCCTCGCTCAGTTTGTCTGTTTATGTGGATTCTGGTGTCTTTGGCGGCATAACAATTGGATGATGGATTGACCACAGCTCTATTAGACATTTAAAGCTTGGAAAATTGTTTTATTACGTTAATTATGCTTTAAAAATCTATATAACCTGTTTGGCACATTTCTTGTTTTTCATAATGGTTTCTTTGTTATGCTGTTTGTTCACTAATGTTTTCTGGCAAATTCCGTTAATTTAGACCAAGATCAAAGTAAGCAAAGGAGGGATCTACTCACTAATTAGATTTACTATCAAACTCTTTCGGAGTTCGATAGTATACAAGTAAATGGACTGAATGTGTGAGCATGCAACTGTATATAGATTTTTCCTTTTCCTTCTGTTACTTCCAGTATTACATGAATTCTCTACAATAACTCATTTTACAATGAATCGATCAAATTTAGTCAGTGACAGGATTTTACTCATGTAGTTTAAATTTTCCTATAGATGTCCTTTTGGTCGTGCCTTCTTTCCATAATATTAAATGCTTAAAGTCATTGTAGATGTTGCTCACTTTGAATGTCAGTGATTATGCTTATATAGCAATTCTGTACAATTTAAAACAAGCTTGACTGAATGCGCATCCCGCAGAGAAGAATAGGCTCAGTGTTTTCCGCTCTAACCCCCTCACAACCTTTTTCAGGGCGGAAGCTTCCCATCTGCTCCTCCATTCCTGGGACTTCATGGGCAACCCGGTGACTCACTACACCCACTCTCTGCCGGAGCTGACAAGTGATTTTCAAGAAAATCTGGCTTTTATGTGTGCACAGTCTTGCTCATTTCAGCCGCACTCCCCTCGTCCTCTGCAGCCCCCCTCTCTGCTCCCTCCTCCGGTTTTGCCACCATCTTGAGGGACGCGGTGCTGACACCGCTATAAATCTCCATGTATATGGAAAGTGGGGCAGGACTGCACGTACACTTGCATGTTGCTGCGACAAGGCTCGACTTGTTCAATCCAGCCACATGCACACAGCATACTTCACAATTCCCTTCAAAGAGGGATATTTACAGTACATTCCTGGCAAGGGAGATGTAGGTCAGCTGCAAGCTTTTACTCAACTAGAGGTGCAGCTTCTGAAGGAAGAAGATAAAGAGCAGGATTTCTCCCTCTGCTCCAAAAGATAATAGGAAGATCTTTTGTATCATATGTTGTTGACCTGCTGGGAAATGCTTGTGCAGGTCAAGCAGGGCGTGATGTGTGATAAAACAGTTTACTGACACTTCCCTGAGCAACTGTGCCAGTAAATGACATGGACTTTAAAACGCAGCCAAGACTGCTTACACCTTTTTCCCCCACCTCCTCCAGCCGCCTGATTTCTTTAGGCCAACCGAAACGATCTACGTTCAAAACGAGACGTCAAAAAAGTGGGAATCCAGATCAAAGGAAACAAAAGATGAGCAGCGTTCGAAACAATCTCCCCAAACCAGCCTTGTCGTGCCTTGGAAGTCAGCTGCACGCACACACTGGCAGACACGGCTAAACCACATTGTTTGTGACTCATTAAGAAATCCCCACTCTCGGCTTTGTTAAAGAGATCCTGCTCGCGAGTCATTTCTGAGCGCTCGGGATAGGTGTGACATTCTGGCATCGGTTACTGCTGTCTGTGTGGAGGAAGCAGGAGGACAGAGCTTCAAATGCCAGACACGAAGGTGGCCTTTGAAAATTGTCGATCTGGAATGGTTTTCAGCTGGTTCACTTTCTGCTTGTAAAGCCGTCTCATGTGGTTGTTGGACGGCAGCAAATTGTTTTGTATATTTTTACTACATTGCATGAAAACAGTTTCAGGGATCACTATTTACGATTAAGATTTTGTTTGTAAATGTACGCAAGACCAAAAGAAGGGCCTAAACATGTCCCAAATTGATCCCAAATAGAACTGATCAATGAAAACCAGTAGTAGTCAGTATCAGGGAAAGCTGAAACTAGTCATTAATACTGCTAATGCTTCTACTGCTAACAAAACAGTAGAAGTTTTTCTAACCTTTGTCTGTCCACTGTTAACTGGTGTATTACTGAAATCTCAAAAAAGTAGCATCAAAACAAGGACAAGTTAGTTTTCAGCCAACATATTTTTTAAAAATGCCAACAGAAGGAAGAGAAGTTTGTCACAGTCTGAGGCTGAACGTATGGAGTCTCATCTCATCTTTAGAAACAAAGCCCATCTCTGGTAACACATTTTTGAACAATTGTGCAGCTCTTTTAGCATTGTTAGCCCATAATTTAATACATTTATTACAGATGTGACAAAATTCAGGTAGATAAATGTGGATGCATTCATGTCATCAGATCAGCAATTTCCTGATTTTAAGCTATTTGGATCAGTGTTGACCAATCGGTGAGACATCTGCAAAATGAAACCCACAAAAAAAATAAATAAATAAAATATCTCAGTTCTGCTGCAGGATAAATTTATTGACTAGTCTGCATTGTGAATCATTTGACTGTTAAAGGCAAGTCAATAAAATGTAATAAATCTAATTAAATATTGAACTCAACTAAAACAAGTTTTATCAAACAAGCAATCAGCTGGATTGCGTCCAGACCAACCTGGGAACTTTACTTGACTGTAAGGTCGCGTCACTTTTTTAATTTTACATTACAAGCACACGCTTAAATTTACATAGTTCCTTGTGTGCTCGCCATTTCTGTCTCCATGGGATTTCTTGTTTTCACAAAGCAAATCAAGCTTTGTGCAAATCACATCATCTTTTCTGGCTTAAAAGAACAAATTGTTTAAAATCATGCCTTCGGGGGGGAACACTTGGTGTCTTTGTTCAGAAAGAACTCATTTTTTAAAAGCAAAAACAGCAGAAATATGAACCAAGTCAACCGAGACACCCAATGAATGTTTGCTTGTGTTCTGCCCAGGCTTTTTATGAATGTACAACATTTTAAATTCCAGTTAGTTCTATTAATGTCAACAAATTAAGAATAAAATATTTGAAACAAACAGTATAAAACTCAAACACTTTGAAAGAAAGAGATTTGGTCAAGACGACAAGTGCAACATGGTTTTATTGTCAAACTGGTAATTAAGATATGAACTTGATTAATGCCATATCAAATCTTAATCTCCGCTGTAGTAAAGTGCCGATCAAATCGAGTTGCCCTGGGTGCCCTAGTACATCTTCTGTCTGGTTTGGAACTGCAATATGAAATCCTACAAATTATGAAAAGCCCTTTTTCCCCTCCCTCCTTCCTTTCAACCCACACGTCGAGAGCTGAATGTGCAAACATGATGATCACAAAGCTTTACTATTCTGTGTATTGAGGCATCATTTTTTTTCTCCCCTGCTTTTCAGTCCTAATGCTTGTACAAGACGAACCAGCTGCAGTCTGAAGTCTGGTGGGAGTCGTCATGGGAGGTCCCCCCGCGGTGACAGGCTGCACATGCACAGCAAGGCAAACGTTAGCGAGCTACCCGGGCATGTCTGCCGCTCGATCGGGTCGGACAAAAATGACAAAACTAAAATAAACGGTGCCGTTTAAATGTCAGCCACGTGCGAACGTCGAGAGGTCACTTTTGTGTACGAGCCGGCACTCTGGAGAGTTCGGCCTCTGCGGTTTCTCAGTGGCCGTCGTGTGCAATATGGAATCTTCATGAGCGCCACTACATTAAACTCCTGCTCTCAGTTTGTGTAACTCATGGAGAGAAAAAAAAAAAAAAAAAAAAAAAAAAAAAAAAAAAAAAAAAAAAAACTACGCATACAACACACACCCGCACGTCAGTCGCTCAAAAATTTTTCACTCTTCTCAGAGTCAGCATTATGGTTTCACCTCCACCAGACAAGGTGGATTATGAAAGGAAGCAACGGAAAAGTCAACGAAAAACAAACAAAAAAAAAAACCTCATGAGATATTGCACAGACAAGTGCCGGCACAGAATACAACAGTCTCTTTCCAACAGCCCAGCCTGTGCATAGGAAAAATAAAGCACTTATGGTGTCCACACACTCCGTCCCCCTCCCCGTTTTGTAAAGCTTTGTTACACATTAAGTGGGAAAGAAAACTGACTGTAAAGTCTACTCCACTCAGCAGAAAAGAAAAAGAACAAAACCTCTGTGTGTTGTTGAGAGTACAAAATCCCCCCCCCAAAAAAAAAAACTTGATGGCTGAGGAAGAGTCGAGGTCCGTTGGCAACAGCGAGGGGAAAACCAAAAACCTAAATAAGAACAGTAGTAGCAGGCTGAAGACTGGAGAGGAGAGAAGCAGGTGATGTTGAGACTGGATGGGAGACAGCATGGAGAAAAATCTCTCAAGTTTCATTCAATAAATAGCATTGTGGAATATGAAGAAAAAAAAAAAAAATAAAAATTAATTCCTCAAGCAAAAATATGTAAATCCCTCTGTTCAGTTCATTACGAGAAACAACCGGTTATAATCCATGTTGCACCGTGATTCTAATACATCCCCGCCGACCGATGGCGGTCAGCGCTGCGGCTCTATCGGCGAATTCAGTCCATCCTGGTTAAGTTTGGTATTTAGTGTGTGTTTCTTCTAGCAAACCAAACCCAGATAACAGTCTGTTTTATTTTTTTTTAAACACCCTGTAGGTTAAGCGTGTGTAAAGCTCCTCGACGTGTACGGTCAGCTCCCACTCCGCATTCTGTCCCTCGCCACCCCATTACTGTACAATCATTATCTGTGGAGCAAGACGAAGGCTTCCAGCTTCTCGGGAATGTTCCCCCGGTAGTGGAGGCTGTGCTTGATGATGGCCCTGGCAGCGAGGCACTGCAGCGTGGTGTGGTTGATTGGCTGGATGACGTTCCGGGCCAGCTCCTTCTCGTCCAGGAGGTCGCAGGCCGTCTGCTGGAAGGCGTTGGTGCTGTCGAAGTGATTCCCGCAGGAAATCAGCAGGTTCATGATGTCAGGGTGACCGTTGGATGCGGCTATGTGGAGGGGGCTGCGGGAAAAAAATGAATAAGATTGTGCCACAAATGTATTCCTGACAGGATCTACAAGCTCAAATTTCAGGGCATTTTAAAATATAACCACAAATCGAAGTTACTCTGGGAAAGAATGTGGTTCACAACATTTTGTTCACAAATAAAATGCAAACAGTGTGATCTGCCAATCCATACAAGTCTGCTTTAGAATTTCTCAAACAGCTTCGTACATCTAGACACTGAAGTTTTTGCCCGTTGCATTTGCTAAATAGCTCAATATAAATCGTTTGGATGGAGAATCTGAACTTCAGTTTTCAAAATGATCAGAAAATTGTTCCAGACTTTGACTCGAACATCCTGACTCATGAATATGGGTCAGCATTATGTACTTTCAAGGCACATGCTGCCAATTAAAGAACTATTATGTAGCTGTGTTATCGTCAGTTATAAAAATGTTGTACATGACTTGGAATTTAACGCCTTGAATCGGCCCTGTGGCTCTTTCTGACACTCTGACTTCAGCACGTCATCACAATGTTTCTCCATTAAGCCTTTAGCAACGTTCTGAGGAGTTTTGGACTGAGAAGTAGTTCCTGTGATAATCTCAGCAGCCTCTCAGTTCCACTAGGTGTATGCCAATAGCTGCTGCCACTAGTCTGGAGGAGCCGAGCGGGGGAGTCATGGGACAGTCCCCTGCAACTCCCCCACTCGGAGAGTTTCCTCTGGATATTTCAAAATGTGTGGCAAATTAGAAACTAAACTTTTTAATGGTTTCTTTCAACAAAGGACTTCTGTAGGCCACTCTTATATGAAGATCACATTGTTGGCGAGACATCAAAACCTGCCAACAGATTCAACAACTTCAGCAGCTCCCAAAGATCCCATAGGCCTCTTGCAGATTCTGACGTATTCTCAATACAACTTGAAACAATTAAAGGGATGAAAGACAGAAATGCATGCTAAATTTTTCAGGCTTGAAAAATTTCCCATCCAGTTCAGAAACGTGCAGACCTTACTATTGGTCTATTACATAGACCAATAGTTTATGTAACATACTGTAAAGCTTTACAGTATATTACTGTAAAGTTCCAGTAACATACATTATTTATACTGTGCTTCTAGAGGCGTGAATACTTTTGCAAGGTAGTGCATCAAGCCTTTTATTCATTTATTTATATATAAAATCAGAGGAACTGTTTCGGTCAAAGTGTTTCTGATAAAAAGCAGACCTGTTGTCGTCTTCGTCCCGGCTGTTCACATCCGCCCCGCACTCGAGGAGGATGGATGTCACCGTCAGGGAGGGAAACTTGCACACAGGGTAGCGGCCCACGCAGGTGGTGTTGCGGTCCACTGCTAGGTGTAAAGGGGTGAAGCCGTTCTTCCCACACGGCTGGAGCTTCAGGAACCTAAGAGGGTAAAAGTTTTGAAGCGTTTAAAAAAAACACTCAAACAACCATGAGTCATTGATCTTACGAAGGCAATCAGGATGTTGAGACTGAATCATAGTTTTTGGGTGTGAATGACAGAAAAGTTCAAAGACCTTTGACGAGAACAAAGTTACACTGATCCCATTTCATAAGCAAAAATGAGTCATTTTACAATATTAGGTCAGAGAATAACACTTCAAAATAATTTCTCATTCTGCCACATACCTATAGATGGTTTCCTTCTTGAAATGGTCCTGCTCTGCAGTACACGGCACCTTCTCCAGGAGACAAATGAGGTGCAGGATAATCGACAAGGCCTTGCTGAGCTGAGCGGGGTCAGGCGGCATCGGCCCGATCTGTTTGACCGCTCGCTCTATCTCCAACACGCTCTTGGTCAAGATTCCCATCAGGTCCTCAAAGGACACGGACGTTCCCAGGAGCCCCTTGGCCCTGTCCTGCAGCATGAAGGAGAAGAGTTCGGCGAACGACAGCAGGCTGGAGGTCGTCATGGGGCTCAGCGGGTCCAGGTTGTTCTGCTGCATTTCCAGGGCGTACTTCCACAGGTTGATGCAGCGCTCAAAGTTTCCCGAGTCGGCGTAGACGGCGCCCCGGTAACGGATGTAGTAGGATGTGTCTGGATGCTGGGGGCCCAGGATTCTCTCCCGGATGAGCAGCGCCTGCATCCGCATCTCGTCCGGGTCGGAGATCAAGCCGTCCAGCTCCTCCCCGTTTGTGACCTGAAAGGAAGATTTCAAACACTTGAATATATCTGGGAATATCACCATCGTGAAAGCACCAAAGATTTTATTTCATTTTTTAAATTAAATGAGAAACAATTCCTAATCAAAGAAAAGTTTAAAGCAGTCTCTTTTACTCAGCCTCTACTTCTTTAAAACCCGACAATCACAGACGATAAAAAAAAAAATCATCCTCACCTCTTTAGCATAGTCGTAAGCCATGATAAGCTGCTTGGGTTCCGGTTTGTGGACAATGTTGTTACTGTCTGTGTATCTCAGGTCCATGGCTCTCTTCCAATACTTTAACGCTCCCAGCAGATCTCTCTTCTTGTCGACGAACGTTGCTCCCAAAAGCTCCAAGGCACCAATTCGCTCCGTGTGACTCGTCTGCGGGAGGAAACAACACGGCTTTTCCAGTAAGTGATTCAAAACACAAACTCTCACGTTCTCATGCTGACAAAACGCCTCGCACGGCAATCGGCGGAAAAGGCTGACCTGCTGGTGCGTCGTCAGGTAGTCTACGATGTTAGTGTGGCCAGTGACGCTGGCAGAGAGGAGCGGAGTCATGCCGTAGCCGTCCCGCTCCATGGTTGCGCCGTACTGCAGCAGCATCCGCATGATCTCCAGGCTGCCGGACTCGGCGCAGTCATGCAGCGCCGTGTTACCTGAGATCAGAGACGACGCAGGCCTTAAAGTCAGGCTGTAGACTGGTTTATATGTTGCATCACTGCAGGCTACTGGGAATTCATCTCAGGCACAATTAATAAACATCTTTTCATAAGAAGTTCAATAACGCTGAAAAATGTCCTTAGTCTCAAAAGTAAAAAAAAAAAAAAAAAAAGTACTTAGATTTAAATTTTTGTAAAATTGCAGCAACAGAAATGAAGTATGTCTCGCCTTGGTTTTTATTCACATTATTTTTTTTTGGTATTTTATTGCCAATTTTATTATTTTTCAACTTAATTTTCTTTTATTATTTATCTACCTATGATTATATAATTATTGTGAGGCCAGCCGAGGATGTTGTAAATGTGCTATACAAATAAACTCTGACTTGATCCGAGAACTTTATTTTGTTTACGACTCTGCTACTTTGTACCGTGGCGTCTAAAAGTATTTATCTCGGATGTTTTCTCAGTTTGTCTTGTAACAACCAAAAACTATGCATTTCTTTTGGATTTTATGACACACCGACACAAAACGGTGATAATATACAAGAAAAAAAATTCAGTTATGAAACACATGAGCTAAAACTATAAACAAGAGTTTACTAATGCATCCAAATGAGATTTTGAACTGCACAATTCAAGATAAATATTTAATTGCAATAATTTTGCAACACTGTAAACGATGACTTTATTCTTGCATAATGTCCACTCCACTGGTTGCTGGTGTCTATTTAACTGGTTAAATGTTTGGTTTGCAGATCTTCAACAAATGACACCTAAAATGTTCGATCCTGTCTCATATTGCAGCCAAGCTGTCCCTTGCGACTGCGACGCTACAGGAAGATATTGATGACAACTGTGATTGGATGCACTGAGCAGGTCTAATGAAACCCAGAGCAAAACTGCTACTTTCAAAAGTCACCCACTTAGTAAACAGAGTCCACCTGTGTGTGCCATCATGTCTCTGAAAGCCTCACCAGCTTATTAAAGAACATTGGTGAGCACACAGCATCATGAAGACAAAGGTCAAAAGCAGAGAATGCTATGCAGAAGTTCTAAGTAGGTTTAGGTAAAAGAAAAAACTATAACCCAGGCTTTGAGTTGTCTGCAAGACATTCAATTTGTACCCGAAACAAGAACATGGCACAACTGCAAACAAAAAGTGAAAGGCTAAAAAGGGAGACCATTAATTAGAGAAGCAGCCAAGACATCTATGCAGAAAACCACAGCAGCGGCTGACAGGACAATCTCTGGTTGTGTTCTCCACAGATCAGGCCTCAATGGGGGAGTGGCAAGAAAATAGCTGGGATGTCCCGTTTGCAGTTCCCCACAAGCTATGAGAGAGAAACCGCAAACATACATCTGGTCAGATGAAACCATCTGGCCTAAATGCCAAAAATAAGCTAAACTAATACTGTATATCGCCTAAAAAAAAAAGAGACAACTAAACAGAAAGTCTATGAAGGAACACATTTGTGGAAGAACCGTATTGTGGAGATTGTTTTCCTCAGGAGGAAGAGGAGAAGTTTTATTTGCCCCTTCCTCAATTTTGCATTTGCAATTAATCATATAAAACCCTGATGTGTATGAAAATATATCATTAAAACAAAAAGCAAAGACAGAAGACAAAGGGGTGTGAATACTTCTACAACACTAGACTTACAGATTTTAGTTTTCAAAACATCTTAATGTATTTTTTAACATTTTTAGTCTAACCGTTTCTATCAGAGCAACATGTTGCCGTTTGCCAACCCACTGACCTACAAATGAGTCAAGCATAAAAAAGGTAAATAAACCTAAAGAAATGGAGCAAAGCTGTTCACACACAATTTCATCTTTTTTGTCTTTTTTCCCCCCCAGTTAATCTCTGTCAGAGACATTTTTTCCTTCCATTTCTTGAGTGCTACAAAACACATGTCTCTTTATAGTTTCTAAATTGTAACAAAATAAAAATCCTTGATTAGCTCCATTGATGCCTCTAAATATCTCAGTCTTAAAGGGATGATCTTTGAGGAAGCTTTTAACCAAATCAAAAATGAATCTTTCCAGAATTAAACCCACTACAATTTCTGCAGTAGATGCACATGTTTGACTTTCATTTAAAAAGGAGGCAACAATTTAAATGTGCGCAAGAGCCCCCTGTATCTTTTTCTCCAGCTTTTATTCAATTTTCAAGCAAACGAAAACATACAAGTTCAATTTAGAGGTTTATGGATAAACTACAACTGAGGGTCCCACTGGATCAAAACAAACTTTTCACTAAAACTTTGACAGCAGTTTAACATTTCTGAGCTACAGGAGGTTAAAATGTCTACTGCAGAAACTGTTTTAACATGCTTTGTGTATTAAAGATATTGCATAAGAATACTGTAATATTTTTTTCCCTTATTTGGCCCTAATTATGCAGTTGCTACACTTTCCACTGCATCTAAAAAAGTAAAATAGTGAAGATATGAAACTTTCAGCCTTTGAAAACAAAGGCTGACTATGGAATATTTTAAAGCAGAAGCTAAGCCTCAACACTAACACGTTATTGAGAAACTAAAGGAAGAAAAAGCACTGGTTGAATGACAGCAGACTAGAGGTTTGCTTATTATTATGTGATTTCTATTATTTGACTCAACCACTTTTTCCTAGCTTACTTGCATTAATTAGCATTGAGCCAATCTTTTTTTTTTTTTTCAGAAAGAAGTCGCTCATTATAAATGTAATGGGTAAAAAAAATACCAATGATCACAGCTGTATTGGTAAAGGAGAATACAGCTCCTGTTCAAACTCACAGAAAATAAATTAACGTTGCATCATCCATACACTGCAATTTAATCAGGTAAGCTGTATGAGAAATGTTGATTTTTTTTTTTAAATCACTGATGTGTAGGAGGTGGGAACTAATATATGCCAACCTAATACATGTGCCTGCTTGCAGGTCTGTCACTGTTCTGCAGGTTTTACATGGTGATAGCACGATGGAGACAGATTTTGAGAACGCAACTCCCATGCCAAGCCTTCGCTGAACCACACGCACCAGTTATTTGGTGCACACACCATATGTTACATTACGTTGTATAGCAAAGGATTGAGGTTCATGTAATACTATAATTTGTAATCATACACAAATTATAGTGACATGATGTGTGAGTAAATGACCCGTGATCTTTCAGTGTTTCTGGAACTCAAAGTAAAAAAAAAAATTAAAACAATAACTAAGTTTGAATCAACAGACACACCCAGACAGAGGCAGAGCTGACGTAGGTTTCCATTGTGAAACCAGAAGTTTGTGTTGGTA
Source organism: Poeciliopsis paucimaculata (assembly GCA_903067055.1). NCBI lineage: Eukaryota > Metazoa > Chordata > Actinopteri > Cyprinodontiformes > Poeciliidae > Poeciliopsis > Poeciliopsis paucimaculata. Next base: position 37,802 of record CAEGAD010035862.1, on the reverse strand, counting down.
TGCTGAGTCATTTAGGCCAGAAATATGCAAATGCATCTCCATTTTTGTGTCGTGTGGCATTGTTTTAGAAGCTGTATGGCGGTTCTGGTTCATTTTGATGCAATGATCTGGCTAGTTTTAGTGGCCAATACTGATATCTCGTTTTCTCTGAGGCCTGGCCTCCAAAATCACAACACAAAGGGAACAGATGTGCTGCTGGTTTTTTGATTGGAAGCAACAGTTTGAATCCAGTAGAAAATTAATTAAAAGATGATCTCCCTTTAACCATTAAGGGTTATGATTGTGTAGAGTATCAAAAAACACAAAAACTGTGCATTCAAATATATATAAGCTGTTGGTTGATGGATTTATAGACTTGAAATTTGGTGACAATAGTGATTGGTTTAGTAGTCACTGAAAATTCATTAGAAGATTGTTTTTTTTGTCTTCATAGAGCACATCTAAAATATTCAAAACAAAATAAAGCCTGGGAAGTTGAAGTTTCTAGGAGCAAAACTACATGAGACCCTATTGGCTGACGTTTGCAAAGCAGCAAATCCAGGAGCGCATTCATTCCCCCTCACCCCAGACACTGATTGGCTGCAGGAGATTGTGTCAAATCACAATCTCATGTAGCTCCTCATCCTTCCTCCCCCTCGCTATGTGCTATGTTGCAGCTAGCATAGCCTGTTGCAAATACTTAGTCTAGATAGCATAGCTACCAGTGACGGCAGATAAACATTTTTCCTGCAATGAAATGTTGTTTCTCCACCATTAGCACATTTATCAGTGAGTGAATGAAGTTGATTGACAGCACTAGCACCCTTCTCCTGGATCTGATTGGTTATTTTGGTTGGAACGTTGCATTACTTTAACCAGTAATAGTAGTCCAGGAAGGCGGTAGAGGAGATTGACTGTTTTCACAGATTATCTGTCTCATAACAAACTGTCACGACATGGTGACAGCTTTAACGAATACGGAGAAAACACTTTTATTATAGTTATATGCTGCAACTTGAATAAAATGCAACTACATAGCATTTTTTGAGAAGTCTGGGTTGTTTTATGAGTATTTTGCATATTGCTTTTGACTGTTGCTCATGGGGAGAGACATTTCAGTAATCTAAAACTAATAGAAAAAATGTAAGCAACCTACTTGCATACTGTATGCAAGTAGGTTGAGCAGTAAAATTTATGAGCAGTAAACATAGCGCTAGTTATCAGTATTGGAGCAAAGAAAGCAAGGAAGCTGCAAGCCTTTAAAATTGTGACGCTTTTGATGGGTCAGATAGACTCAAGAAATTGTAACAGCAGCTGCGTGGGCGGGGGGCCCAATTAAATTTTTTGTCAGGGGGCCCAAGATTCCTGGCGGCACCCCTGTTCCTACAATCACCCCTTACTTACTAAGGAAGAAGAGGGATTACCGCAAAGTAAATGACTCGATGAAACTGGCTAGGCTTCCTGAAGCTGAACATATTTTTCTCTGATTTTACCCATGATTCCAAAGTCGATTCCAAAGTCTGCATTTGCTGGGGACAGACAGCACATGTAGTTAGGCTAAAAATGTGATAAGTGTATGAAAAGTAACAAATTAACTTGTCAAATTCTGATGGGAAAAGACCAAATCTGGACAGGAATCAATGTTAGTGTGCAGACCACAGCTGCAGACAGTAGATTGTCCATGTAGGTTTACTTCTTCTGCTTTTATTAGCAGTTGATTTTTTTTTTTTTCTGCAAAAAAACTAAAATTTAATTAGGCTTTAGTTGATTTTGGTCAACCGCTTATTCCATTACACCTCCCTAAGCCCTTAACTGGGCTGAGACAGTGTAGTCTGGGTACTTTTGAACTTACCTTTTACACTTTTCCTGTTGACATCCGCACCTTTCTCCAGCAGGTACTGCGCTATCTCTTTGTGGCCCTTGTAACAGGAAATCATTAGACACGTGTGCCCGTGTCTGTTGGCCACCTCCAGGTCAGCTTTGTGCTCCACCAGGTATCTAACGATGTCCAGGTGCCCGTCAAAGCAGGCTGCCCTCAGGGGAGTAGAGTTGGTGAGGGTCGTGCTGTTGACAGAAGCTCCGTGCCCCAGCAGGGACTGGACCACCTTCAGGTGACCCGCCGCAGAGGCAGCCCAAAGAGGGGGCGCCCCCTCTATCGTCTCCCCATCAAAGTTCACCGAGCCCCCGACCTCGACCGGAGCGCAGCAGCATTCCAGCAGGTACTCCACCAGGTCTAGGTGGCCGTACCGGGAGGCCATCAGCAACGGGGTGGCTCCGTTCGTCTTCTCGCCCATCAGCTTGGTGACTTCATGTCCATCTTTGTTCTCCAACAGTTTCTGAAGCAAACGGAGTTTCCCGTCCCTGGCCGCGTTATACACCGCCGTCTTTAAATCCATGTCTGACGGCGAGCTTCACGGTTGGGGTCAAAAGGTAATGATGTCGGTAAAACAAAGGGGGCAAGGGTCACTTGGAGCTGGGAACCCTTTGTTTACAACCTTCCAATTTCAAGCTAACGCTAAGCTAGTTAGCTTCCGTTTTTGTTATTAAGAGCCCAGAGAGGTACGAGGCTGTTTACAGATCAGCCTTAGCACTTTGGCATTAGTACAGTCGGTTATGTGAAACTTTACGTCTATTAATAACCGAGTCGTTTCAAACGACCCTTGACGATCAGGCGGTACATTTAACGGTGAGCTAGCGAGTTAGCTAATAAACTTCCTTGATCGATGAAGCTTGAATACTGCTCTACTTTTCACCTATTTACTGTTCGTCTGAGCGACTCTCTCCCGCTGGTGTATCTTCCTCACCTTCGTCAGCTCTGTTCCCTTCGCTCGTCATTGTTCCACTGCATTTCACGGTTTTTATATCCTCCTTCTTAGGGCCGAAGAGAAGAAATTCACCGCCGCCCGTAATCCCGTGCTACTGCTGCGGCTGTTAGCCTAGCCTGAAAAAACGACCGAAAGGGCTGGGGATATCCCCCAGTGTCAGAGCGGAGTGTTTCCTCTCACACGCGTCAAAAAAATCAAAAATCAAAAGGAAATTGATTCTAGCCCCTCGAAACGGGGGGTTATACTCTTTCGGTGAAACCACTCAGCGAACTGATTCGGTGGAATATTTCCCAAAGAGGTAAAAGGTAACTTAGGGAGCCTAACCGCCCACGAGCAGACGGGAGGATCACGACTCAGTTTCTATCAAATCACAAGCTCAACGCAGTCTTTTCTCTCCTTAAAGGGGAATGACTGGCGGGCCACTGTCCAATCACAGATCAGATAGCTTGTTACGTAGTCAATCGTAGGAAACTAAAGACTAAAAGTGTACTGATCAAACTTTGGTAAATATGCAGCTTACTAAAACATGAGCTTGGAGGAAGTAGACATATATGGATTGTCAGGTGAAATTTAAAAATCAGTTTACCAAAAAAATCTGATTAAAATTGTTTTGTTTTTTTAAAAAAAAAAAAAAAACCGGAATCCAAATAATTTCTTTCGCAAAAATAAAAGAAAATCAAATTTATTAATAGCGTCTTGCAAAAGTATTCACGCTGACTGAATTTTTTAATTTTTAAAATTTGTGATTTACAATACTCGGATTTTCTAATTCAACACAAAGAAACGCAGAATTGTGACATGTAAGAAAAATTATGCATTTTTATTATCACAGGTAAAACCTAAAATGTTACTTTTGGCCAACATGCAAAGCGCATTGTAAAATGGAAAACGTACATCGCACATTTTCTTGAACACACCATGATGAAACATGCAAATATTACCAGGTTGTGGGAATACTGTTCTTCTGCAGGGACATGCTTTGGGTAGGAAAACAATAGAGCCGCCAATTAAGCAAACATGGAAGAAAAGTTGAAGTAAAGACTACAGAACTTCATACCGCAGTGGAGGCTCTACAACGATGCTAAACATCCAGTAAGAGCAACAATGGATTGATTCAGATTTAAGCATATTTGTATGTTAGAATGACCCAGTCAAGTTCCAGGCCTAAATCCAATGGAGAATTTGTGAAAAGGCTTGACAATTTATTTTGATAGATGAAATCTTTCCCATCTGTCTGAGGATGAAGGATAGGCAAAAAGTTCAGTGTATAGATGTGTAAAATTAGTAGACATATGTCAAATGATTTGCTGTTGTCACTGCAACTGGTGGATGTTTTAAGCTGAATACTCATGAATACCATACTTTGCAAAGAAAGATAAAAATCTGTTTGCCTTCTTTCCACTTCATAATTATGAAGTTTGTCTGTAACCGATGTAATGAATAAAGTTTACATATATTAAAAAATATATAGTTAATATAAGAAAAAGTTTGTTATATCTCAGTGCAATGAGATATAATAAACATCACAATGCAATGAGATAACTTCTTGTAGGCAGCAGCAGAAATAAAAATCGGAAAATAGAGTATAATGAAACATAATGTGACTTAAACAAGAGAAAGCAAACGGACATCATTTGTCTGTTATAAAAGCACAAGTAAGACCGAAATGCATGTGTGCACAATGAAGCAATATGAGTAATTTGCAAATGGTGGACATAAACATATTGTACAAATATACACTGTGCAGGACTCAGTATTCTTTACTGCTTAAATTTTATTGGAACCTTAGGGGGCATAAAAACAGTCATTTTTAAGATATAAAGCTTTTTATACACAACCTTGATATGTAAAAATTTGAATTGGTAAGGACAATATTCTATGGCAGATTACATCAGTCTTTTAGAAGTGCAACACACTCATATCCAACTGCAAGTCAATGTTTTTTGCATGTTTAAACAGAATTGTTGCCTTAGTTGATCATTTATTTTTTTAGAGAGGGCAAGGTAGTCTCAATTTAAAGTATAAATCAGGGGTGCCCAAAGTCGGTCCTCGAGGGCCGGCATCCTGCAGGTTTCAGTTGTCTCCCTGGTGGTAGTAACAACCTTTTCAGAATGTCAATGTCCTTCTAAGGCCTTTCAATGAGTCATCATTGGATCCAGATGTGTTAAACCAGGGAGAACTCAAACATGCAGGATGACGGCCCTCGTGAACCGACTTTGGGCACCCCTGGTATAAATGTTTCCATCTTTTCATATCCAATTAAACAACATTTAATTGGGACATGACGACTTTTCCATTAGCTTTGGTAATACCGCCCCCTACAGGCTGAAAGAAAGATCATCAGAAGGCACGGCTCTAAATTTAATGTGCCCGTCTTCACAAAGTGATAAAAAAAGATAAAATAAACACAAATTTTGAACAGAAATTTATTCAAACATCCCGGTAACTTAACACCCAAAAATGACCACAGATATAGTGACCTATTACTATCAGTGCATAAGCTTTTGAGAAATACCAACATTCCACCACACATCAGTATTTAAAACAAGGTGACTGGAAAAGAAGCAAAAACCAAAACGCAACTGCATATCTATATTTTAGTAAACCATTCAGGTGTTTTTAAATTATCTGTTCGATCCAATTAACACGAATAGAAAATATAAGGAATAGAAAACACTGGTAAAGCAGGTCGGTAAATTATCAATAAATTTAAACCCATGAAAATATAAAAGTAAGGTTTTTCAGCCATTCTGATATCATTATGGCTCTGCAATGAATCATTGATAATCCATAGGAAGGTTGTGTCTCAGTGGTGTGTGTGAACAAACAAAAAATAAATCTCAGAAAACTAAACCAATTTAATCTACTGCAACAGGTTTACTCTGGAGTCAAAATCAAAATGAAACTAGAAATATGGGTGCTTACTGTTTATTTTGTAAACAATCCAATTAGCCAGCACAAGACTGATTCAAATTACAATTTTAACCCAATAATAAAGAAAGTATTTGTTGGGGAAAAAAACAAAACTTTTAAAACAAATTTACAACAGTGTTGCATGAAACTAAAACGAACACAAGGCTACAGGATAAATATGCCATTACACTATAAAACAGAAAAAGGCAGGACTACATAAACCACTAAACACAAATTGGAGAAGGTTGTGGAGTTAAAGTTGTTGGTTGTTGGCTTCACCACCTTCAGACACAAAACACACAATTCAAATAAGACAGTATAACTCCTTGATTTAATCTTGGTGATAAATCAAGGCATTAATTAGCTGATATAACATGGAGTTAATTGAAATCAAACCGCTTTATCAATTAATTCTTTCATAGGCATTTGGCTACTTAAGTGTGATGAATGTTCAAACCAAAGTTTTGTGCAGGAGTGTCAAATTAGTATGAATGATGGTCTTTCTCTGGGATCATCCTCTCAAATGACTTATTTAAAATGAAAAGCTGGCAATAACCAAAACAATTTTCTTTAGCTCACCTAATGGAATAAATGAATCCATTTATTATATTAGTAAACAGATTCATTTATTAATAAATAGATTTGGTAAAATAAAATCTTTGTGGAGAGCTACCTTTGCATCAAGTGTGATTCCAGAGATGAAGATTGGAGAAATATCCAATAATCCCAAGTTTGAGTATATTTTGTTTTCTACAAACTGCATTTTGAAAAATGCAGCAGATGGGGAAGGGTAAAAGACTGACACTACAAAAACACAAAGAAAACAAGAACTTAACTCAAGGTCTGTTTTAACCACAGGCCAGCTTGACCTGTTTTTAATAACCACATCGTCTCACCTCTCCTGTCATCTTACGTAACCCCTCAACACAATTTTTGCCACAAGAGTTATTTGCATAAAGTTTTTAAGAAGCACAGTGCTAATCAAGAAGGAAATATCAGAATGTTTGATATGAGCAAACCTTCACATCAGCACTGCTGTTCTTACTCACTCTATGCTCAGATATAAACAAAAAGTGATGAACCAGGTCCTGCAGCCCGAACTCTGTTACGATCCAACTCGTGTCATGGTGGTCTTCTTGTCCGAGAAGAAACTTCTAAGCAGGACCACCTGGCTGATGCTGACAACAAGCAGGATAATGGCCTCTCCGATAGACCAGAAGGCAACACGGGTGTTCAGGTCCTCCGCCCGACTGCGCCCCTGGGCCTCTCGGAGGCGGAAGTGCGTCTGGTAGTCGATGACGGACTTCAGTGCCTCATGAATAGACACGCAGGCTGATTCCATCTGGTACAAGTCAAGGTATTGAAGTTAAATTGATTTAGGAGCTTTAGTTGGAACAGAAATATTTTTCAATATTCAAAATAAGCTGAAAATGAAACGGGGAAGAACTTAAACTCTGGCATAACTGCTTCAGGGAGTTTGCACCTCTGACAACAAAAACACATTTTAGGAACATTCAGACTTAATCCAAATAATATAAAGAGGCTGAAAGGTGAGCACAAGATTTTTGTTTCCCTCTTTTAGGTTTTTAGTGTGAGTTCAGTGCTGAAGTAGAACTTACAAGTTTCCTTAATATATTTATTTTATTTTAATAATGTATTATGTGGTTACATGGATATCCTAATCATTAACTTTATTTATAAAACACTAACACCAGCCACAGCTGAAACAATGTTGAACATGAATGATCAATAAGATATATGTTAGCGTTTGTCAGCGTTATCCACATTGCTACAATCTGTGCTACACATCAGCAAACCTAACACTCACCTGAGTGAGAGCAGTGACTCTGTTCTCATTGGGGAAGAGAGGAGGATCATCACCGACTTGGAAATCAAAGTAAACGGTCTTGTGTGTGAAAGTGGAGAACTCGTTGCTGAAGCAGAACTTGAAAGTGCCGTTCTTGGCAGCTGTAAAGGTAAAACTGTCATATTGCTTTTTCATCTCCTTGTAAAGTGTAGTGCCGTCTGGATCCTCTAGGCGGCAGTCTACGTCATAGTGCCCACCAGTTACAACCTGCGAGAATAAAGAGAAGAAGACATTTTTTATTATTTAAACAAAATCAACATCCTAGTGCAGAATAGTGATTAGATTAGATATTGTGTTTGATAGATTAACACCAAGGACTCGCTAATGACTCTCCAAAACAAATCTATTAGATTTATAGAAACTTTAATGTTTTTTACATATTCAGTACAAGTGATACATCATATACTGACTTCATCAAGCCCCAAAGTAATTCTGACAGAATAGGAGCGTTATCTGCATTCAATAATCCATCACATTGACTAAAGGCAATACTTCGTCAATCCAGAGCATGCCAATTCTGAAAATATTCTGAGATGGAAGTCCTTGCCCTGACTCCAAGACAGAGCTTAGTAATCCTACTAATAAAGTTAATATCAACCGTCTTACTCTGGAATCAAATGTTCTTGCTCTTGTCTCATGCGTATTTGTGAGAATTTAAACAGACAAATTTGCTTTTTGGCTCTGCTGTTGCTTCTTCTTCTTCTTTTTTTTTTTTTTTAGAAAAATGACAGATGTCATCTTACTGCAGACTAGGCCCCAATCTATTAATCTCCCACTTCCTCTGATCATCACTCATAAACCACACTAAAAGATTCTTAAAATTTTCCACTAGTAGTCCTGAGAGATACACTACATTTTCCAGTTGAGAAATTTATAATTTACTTACATTTTTTGGAATGCGTTTGTCTCATTTTTTTTCTTGCCAAGTTTAAATTTGTGTTCCTTGGTATATATATATATTTTTTACTTTTATCTTTTTACTTTTAGAAGATTTAGCACATTTATATGGTGCTTCCATGTTTATCAATGTGCATTGTCACGTTACAATCAAGTAAAAATGCAAAACAACAAATTAAGCTTGAAATGTGAGGAAATTAGCTTTGTCACATTCCAGGAAGGGGCCTTTGACTTAGTTGCAGCTGCCAACAACTTCATCTATTCTTTATCAGTTAAATACTTTGCCATGTATTTCTGTATTTCAACTCATCTCCCTCCTGGGTAAAGCCATTAAAGGGGCTGATACTGCCACCAACTATGCATTTTCGTCCCATGTATTGCATACAGGCTCAGAGCTCATCTGTTTAGCTGTGTTTTTACTCCTAGAAGACACAACAAAACCACATAGTGATGGAAATTTTTTATGAATTTAGTTAACAATTCAATTAAATACTATTACTAAAGGGGAGTGTCTGCAGAAGGTGACTTAATTTCGAGCTTTTTAAAACGGCTAATAATTAATAAAAATCTTACAGGTGAACTCGATTACAAAGTTGTTACATGACAAACACTATCACAATTATGAATACCTGAAACTCCAGCGTGCACTTGGTGCCGGTGATGATGTCCTCGTAGAAACACTGTTTGGCGTTGTCAGGCAGCTCGAAGGTTAGCTCGGAGCCCATTACCCACCCACAGAGCAGCTGGGCCCATAGCACCTGCAGCAGCAACCGAAGCGACCTGAACATCCTGTACACCGACAGCCAGTAGCTATAACCTAAACACCAAAGAAACAACCAAATATAAACATAATGTCGAAACTTGTAAAAAATGGTGGGAGATACAAGACTTTAACTGTGATTAAAACAGACCCGGACGTTGATATAAGCAGTAAGCGCTTAGCTAAAAGCTAACTAGCCACCTTTCTGAGCTACGTAATTTAGAAGCACAAAGCAACTTCTAATTTTTACGGACTTTATATACTGTTGACTAACTTGTAGTTTTATACATATAAATGTATAACAAGTCAAGACAAACTTAATATCGGCATGTTTTTAATTCAGTATTTGGTCTCAGTCTGAATTACCGACTCACCTAGTTTTCACCCGGATGTAACTGAAGCTACGAAGACGTATTACAAACGTGAGAGGAGATTGGCCGTCATCGATAAAACACCCGCCTGTCTGTCGCTCTCATTGGTCAAAAATGTTATAAGGGCGGTGTCATTGGTGTCATGTGGGCCACGTCTTCCGACAGGCGAGCGGAACGCATCGTCTTTCTCAACATATTCCAACGTGGCTCGTAATGAGTTGACAGTTGTTACACCATTTCCTTCGATTGTTTTTTTTTTTTAATTTTTTTACGTTTCAGTTATTTTAAGACACTCATAAAACGTTAAATTTAGTTGTGTGCACACAAACCCCAATAGATTTTGTTTATTTAAATGTAAGCTTGCTTTTTTGCTCGCTTCGGTTTTGTATCAATACTGTGTTCCTTCAATTAAGTGACATGCTAATTGGAGACGATTATTTACCATTTACACCTGTTAAATAAAGCATGAGATTGAATAAATATCTACATTGACCACATATCTTTTTTTCATGGTGTCCTGACTGTAGAGTCTCTTATAGTTATTGTGCAGATTTTAGATGTACCTTGGTTTGAATTGTGATTCTTTTATATACCTTTAACTTGCTACTGGTGCACCTGAATTTTCCCACTGTGGGACAAAAAGGATCTTTCAATTCTATTCCGTTCAATACTTCAGACTCCAGCAAAAACTAACACATTTAATAATCTGTGAGCACAGCAAAAATATAAGCATGAATAACACTGTTTTGCAGGAACAATTTTTGTGAAGTGCTAAAGAAAAAAAAGAATCTTAAGCAGATTTGTTGTTTTTATAGTTTTTTGTCATTAAAATATTATTTTCTAATGAATTACAAATTGTATCAATGTTTATCCTGCATTATAATAAAACTAATGTAAACCATCTGGTTCTGGTTGCCAACATTTGTATTTGTCCTACATGGAGTCTAGAAGTCTAAAAGAGAAATTCTGAAAATTCTGAAGTATTCTGACCACGCCTCCTCTCTAATAATCACTGAGGTTACAATTTTTAATTTTTTTTTTGCCTTCTTGCATTTTAGTGCAAAAATATGTAAAAAAAAAAAAAAAAAAAAAAACTACAAATAATAATTACCAAAAAGTAATTTATGCATCCTTTTGCATCTAATGCACTTTTACACAATCATTCTTTTTTATTTATCATTTGTTTTTCTTTAATCAACCCATCAGGCTCTCCCATGGGTTACTGTGTTCAGAAAAACAGATAGGCTGGATTTTTGAGTGCACAATTAAAATATGTGTGAACAGTCTTCCGCCAAAGATGTGGAAGATTGAAGTTGAAATAAAACAAATATGAGAAAATACTTGAGCTTTGAAGACAGCTTAAAACCGTATGTTAATTATTTAATTAGAAAAGTGGAAATAGATATTTAAATACAGAATAATGGTGCATTTTAGAGAAAACGATTAACACGTCGTCGAGCAATAAATACGACTAAAATATATATTACAATGTTGTAAGCTACAAATGAATTATGAAGTGATATAATGCTATAATATAACACAACCCAACACCCCTGCATGATTCATGCTAAATTAGTCTCGCTGTCAGCGTTGACAATTTCGACCTTAAAAGCAAGTCTCGCGATATCGAGTACGAGATTACAGTGAAGGGAGGGCTGCATGGAGAACTGAAAAGACAAAACAAAGCCCTCACATTTCAACTAACAGGCGCTGGTCGCTTTTTTATTTTATGATTATTTTTTTATTCGCCAAAAACAGGTTTCACTCGTTTCTTGTATTCTCTTCAATTTAACAGCAATATTAAGGAGGTTTTGCATGATGCCAAGTAGCACGTCTTTGTTGGAGGCCGATGAGGGAGAGTCCGAGGTCCCACCACCGCTCGTGCACGCTTTCGCCGGTATGGGCCTCGACGAGCACCACGGCAGCCAGAGCCAGGCTCCCGAACAACCAGAGGAAAGTGTTTCCTTTCACCATCAGCTCCCTGCAGTATCCCATTTCAGCATCCTCGGTACGGTCCTTGATTTGAAGCCTCTCCCGCTGCATCGGCCGCCCTCGGGGGATGAAGCGAACAAAACGGCAGAGGACGAAGAGCTCGAAGGGATAGCGGCCACTTCTTCGGGCGCGTTGCTAGCAAAGGCCCACCGCAATCAGCACCTCCCATCAGGGAAGAGCGGCACCGTGATGGAGCCGCCGCATGTCGAAACGGTATTGTTGTACAACGGAGACGAGCGGGATGATAGCGGCGTTGGCGGCGGCAGCGCGCTACCCCCGGCGGCCAGCATGGTGATGCTCCCTCCCGGTGTGTACGGGGAGTCGGGCTTCGAGGCCGAGCATTCGCTTTTGACCCGGAGAAAGAGCGTCAACACGACCGAATGTGTGGCTGTGCCGAGCTCCGAGCATGTCGCTGAGATTGTGGGGAGGCAGGGTAAGGGTTTTCCCGTCGATTGGTTTGTTCATGAGCCAACAATAAACTCCTTATGGTATCTCTTCAAAACCTTGTCAAAGGGGGGGGATTTTACCTGAAATAAGATGTATAAAGTTTTAAATTGTTCAGCACCTTTAGCTGCAATTATTTTTGAAGTTAGCATCCGGTTCGGAGCCGCCGACACACTCCTTAAATAAAGGAATATTTTAACAGCGTTTAATGACTGGTAGATCATTGTTGGTCCTGTCTGGGTCAAATTGTGAAATCTGTAGAATAGTCGAATTGAGCTAAAGCTAATTTTATTTTTTACGCGGGATTTGCCATTCGGGAACCACAAAGTTTAAAACAACATTTTAGCTATTTGGTCTGTTGTATTAAAAAGTGTTTCAGCTTCAAATGTGCAGAATTAGAGGCACTAGATCCCTTTTCTCGTGAAACATTTTTTTTTCAACACTTAAGACAGGGAAGTGCAAAGAATAAAATGGCAAAATATTAAATATATTTTTTATGATGTAACTTAAAATTCAGAAGCTGTTTGTTTAGTCTATTCGGTCAAAACCCAGCCTACAAAATGCCTGTTTTTAAGTTAGACCCCGTGTCATGGTCAAACACCAAAGACATCTAAATGTAAGGATTTGCATATGTTTTACTATAAACATATAGTTTACGTACCCAAATATGTTGGGTATGTTATCCATTTCAGAATTTAGTTATTCCTATCATTAAACTAATGTGGAAAGGGTAATTTCTTGAATTCAGTGGAAATTACCCTTTAACTGAGTGCCAAATGGGAAGCCTCAAATCACACGCTGACTTCAATGTTGTTTAGCTACTGCGGTTGGCGTTAGCTCAGGCTAACTTAGCTTCCACTGCTAACTGGGTCAACACCACCCTGACCCAACATCCTTTAAAAAAAAAAGTTACATATCAACTTCTTCCGTAAACCAACTGTCTCCAACCTCCAGTTCTTTTGAATTACTTAATATTCTGAATATTTTTGTGGGCTTTTTGAACTATAAGAACATCCTTGGCTGAATATTGCCGTGCTTCTACCCGGCTTCGCTTTGTCTCGGGAGCAGAAAAGAACGAACAGAGCTGGTCACCATTGCTGTGCCACATCAGCTGTTGAAGATTTAGCGTGCTCTCTGCTCGTTATTGGGGTTTTACGTCTCACAGTTGTATCACAAGATATGTGTTTAAAATAAAAAGATGTAATTTTCCTTTGTTGGGCTTTACATAATCTCCATATAGATTAAACTGGTCGTGTGAGTGTTATGTAGTGTTTGAGATCAGGTGGGGGAGGGTGCTTGGTGTTGACAACAACAGGAAATGGCTCTGGTAATAATGTTGGACTCTCAACCACTGCTAAAAGGAATATTTAATTCATAAGCCGAGCTACTTGGATGTGGAAATAATGACTGGAAAGCAGACTGGACAGCACTAAAACAAAGCTCAGCCAGAGGAAATTTACCATTCTGAAACCTTGTACTTGTGACCCTAAAACAGAGGGGTGTAAAATGTTTATATTAAGAGACCTTATTCCTTTTATGCTGTTTCTTTTATTTCCTTGCTTTGTTCTTTCATTATTTCTGTTTTATTTTCTTCCTGTGTCTTATTCCTCTCATCCTTCCCCTTTTTTGTCCTCAAATTTTTCCTTCCACATGTCTTCCTATACATTCTGTTTTTGTCCTTCTTTCTCTCCTTGCCTTTTCTGTATTGTTTCCTAACATTTTGGTTCTTTCCTATTTTGCTTTCTTTGTTTCCCTCTTTTTTTCTTCCCTTCATTCCTTCCTTACTAACAACTGACAGAATAACAACCCATGCTGAATCAATGTTCAGTTCCTTTTTTAGCCCCTCTGAAGGCAAAATTTCCTATCTTTTTGTCTTTTAGATAAGAAACATGAACAGACATCAGTTTGTTTGCGACCATTGACTGGTTTTGTTGACTAGAAAATGTCAAACAGAAACTAACACTGCAAGTTTTGATGGTTGATATAAAATCTAAGCTGGGAAAAATATAGAAAAGATTCCCAGAATAAACCCTGCAGCGTGCAAGAATTGTATGACTAAAACTGTCTAGATCTTTACATCAATATAAGTTTACAAGCTGTATCAGGTTTTTGTTTTTTTTTAACTTATGTCCTTGTGGTGTTCCTCCAGGCTGTAAGATCAAGGCACTCCGAGCCAAAACAAACACCTACATAAAGACGCCAGTGAGGGGAGAGCAACCCGTCTTCGTCGTGACGGGGCGCAAAGAAGATGTAGCCATGGCTAAGAGAGAAATCCTGTCTGCAGCCGAGCACTTTTCCCTGATCCGAGCCTCCCGGAACAAGACAGGCCCTCTGTCTACTGTGACTGGCTTAGGGGCCCCGGCTCTACCTGGGCAGACAACCATTCAGGTCAGCTTGCATTTACCTATTGATGCTGTTGTTTTTCCACTGTCTTTTTTAAAAGCTGGTTACATTAAAAAGGTGGCAATGTTTCTGTTTTTTTTTTTTTTTTTTTGCCCCATCAGGTGCGCGTTCCATATCGCGTCGTTGGTCTGGTTGTGGGCCCCAAAGGTGAGCTGATCCCATAAATGTTTCTGTGCTCCATTTACTTGAGATCATGTTGTAGAAAGAATCAAAGTATAACCAATTGCATCTGTTCTGCTACTTTTTTGCTTGAGTATTGAAAAACAAGCAAGTTTTTTCCAATAAAAGCTTATCTGACTTTCCTTCCTTCCTGAAAATAACCATATAAAAATGTGCTAGGAAACAGCATGAGATAATCAGTTTATGCAGCTACTTTCCAAGTATTAAAAAACTCAGTGACCTGCAATCTCATGGCTATCCTGCCTTTGAAGTTCTTTGATTTCTTCAATTGTCTTTCACTCCCCCGAACATCCTTATCCTCAAAATTTCTTTGAGTTTATGTCTGAAATTAATTTTTAAACCAGTGTTTCCCAATCTTGGTCCTCAAGGCACACTGCCCTGTGTGTTCTTGGTGTTTTCTTTCTTCAGCTCAGCTGATTTAAATTGATGGCAGATTAACAGGTGTTTTCTGAACTTTAGTCAGCTGAATCAGGAGTGTTAAAGGAGAGAAACATCTAAAACATGCAGGGTAGTTTGCCTTGAGGACCGGGATTGGGAAACTCTGCTTTAAACTATTCTCAGTAAACTAAATATATGAGATAAGAACAGTAAAAAGTCCAAAAGTTGCTTATTTTTTCTAACGTGGGGAATACACAGAAGTGCTCTGGCTATATTTCAAGACATCTGTTCATCTGCCTTTATTTAGTGTTGCCCTTTTAAAAGCCTTCTGTCCTCAGACTGGATTTTAGTGTTTTGCACTTCAGCCAGGTGAGTCATCAGAGCAGCTTACAGTTAAAAGCAGTAATTATTTCACAGCTGGGTTTCTTTAAAGCCAGGGGTTGTTATAATCATCACCGCCATCTGAAGGAGAGTAATTACTGAATGTAGAGGGCTTTTTGCTGAATTTTGGTGTTACTTTGCTTGTGGTTTTCCCAGCTTCTCCAGCTGCATTTTATGACAGCTCTGTTTTTCGTCCAGACATCTGCACATCATTAATGCTTTACACTTTTTGTCCTACTCGGCAGATTGTGTTCTTTTGGTAATTTAAAAAAATTATTTGGTACATTAATTTTACCTTTTTAGTTTTAAATCACTTTTGGCTTTTAATTGGTTTTGCTTTCTGTTATGCAGCATGTATTATGTTTTATATCTTTTGTTGTATCATCTGTGTTTTTACATCTTTGTAGCACCCTTGGTAGATTCTGACCTGTGAAAGGTGTAACATAAAGTCTACTTACTTTTAACTTTCTTTTCTTTTTAAATTAATCTTAATTTTGGTTTATCCATTTGCATTCAGTAGCAAATTGATAAACCAAACTTTATTCCGCCGGCTTGAAAAACCTAATTAAAATTAAAATCTAATTGTTAGAAAAATGTTAATTCCCCTCTGCAGTGGTGTTGGAGGGGAATAAGGAGACTGGTTTGAGATGAGGAAAAGGGAAGAGATGCTCAAATGGCCACTCATTACAATCAAAGTATGTGTGAGACCATAGCGACCCATGAACCTTTTGAGCCTTCTCAGGGAACAGTTTGCACAGTTTCACCAAAATGATGAATTGGAAAAACGTTTCCTGCTATAACGTGGTAGAGTGAGAACTTGGTGTGACTGTACCGATCCACCCTGTCTTGGAAATGCTTCTAGCTGGTGGTGGTAACTGAATTAGACATTTCTAACCCCAAAGACTCTAAGAATATTGATTTTCTTGTTTTTTCTTTTCCCCCTTGTACTTGAGTTGGAGGTGGCTTCGTGGAGTCAAACTTATGCCATCAATTTTTATTTAATCTGTCCTCCAGGAGCGACCATCAAGCGCATCCAGCAGCAGACGCATACCTACATCGTGACTCCAAGTCGGGACAAAGAGCCGGTGTTTGAGGTCACGGGAATGCCAGAGAACGTCGACCGGGCGAGGGAGGAAATCGAGGCGCACATTGCCCTGCGCACCGGCAGCTGCGGGGGCGTCGAGGCTCCTGGCGTGGATAACAGCGATTTCCAATTCAATGGGACCGACGTCAGCTTCGAGACCTCTCTGAAGCCCGTTGGTGTGGGGGAGGCTGGGTGGCTCCACGCAGGCGCGTCGTCGCCAAGCGGTGGAAGCCTATTGCCGGTCAGCATCAGTGCTTCTCAGCGGGTCAATAGCAATATCAGCAGCACCGTCAGGATGTCTTCCACCTACCGCAACGACAGCTCCAGCTCTCTGGGCAGCGGCTCCAGCTCGGCTGATTCTTTCTACGGCGGCGGGAACGGGAACCGGATGGCCGACTTCAGCCCAACCTTCCCCTTCAACGCCAACGCCAACAACAACAACAACAACAGTACAAGCAGCACAAGTTTCTGGTTTGGTGACGGCCTTCTCAGTGTGGGGTCTGAAGAGCTCTTCAGTCTGGGAGGCGGAGGTTCCTCTTCAGGGTTCGAGCCATTAACCATTTCCACTTCCCATACCTCGCAGTCCGCTGCACCACCGCACATCTGGAGCCCCTTTGTGGACCAGCCGTCACTTCAGGCTTTCGATTCCCTGCAGTCCCAGGTAAATTATTCTGCAGACATCGAGCCAGTCTTCAACCCGAGTTAGATTGTAGGGCTGCCAATAACGATTATTTTACTAATCAATTGTTCTATTGACTATTTGGGTAATTAGTCAGATAAAAAAATTTGGCACATTCTGCTGACCTTTCATTTAATCCCATAAACCTTTTGTGTACATTTATAGAAATGCATAAAACAACAATACAAATAAACAGATAATTTAGTTCCTTTTTCAAACAGCCAAACAAACATTTTACTGCCAAAAATGCAACAACGTAGCACTGCTTTGTTGTTTGCTTCATCATTTGATTAATGTACCTTTTACATTAACCCAGTGGCTCCCAAAGATTTTCTGGGCCCCCCTGTGGATTCCTCTCAAAAAAGAAAATAAATAAATTGGGTCCACACATTGTTCAATCAAACATAAACCTATACTCGTATTTGGTTTTCAAGCTCCACTGAAGTTTATGTCACACTTCAGGTTGCAACAAAACACACTACAAGCCATGTTTGCAATAAAACACTTTTGTGTAAATGTTTTTTAAATTTTTTTTAAAATTTATTCATCCCGCTTCCTGCGTGCACGCGCCCGCTTCCTCCGTCCCCTTTCCCTGTATATGAATACAGGGCCACACTGCGGCCACACTTTGGGAACAACTGCATTAACCGATTAATTGAATTGCAATAAATTATATATAACTTAATTTAAAGCTAAAACTGCAACTTGAGAAGCTCTGGCTTTGAACATATGGTGA
The DNA here is from genome assembly GCA_903067055.1 of Poeciliopsis paucimaculata. Taxonomy (NCBI): domain Eukaryota; kingdom Metazoa; phylum Chordata; class Actinopteri; order Cyprinodontiformes; family Poeciliidae; genus Poeciliopsis; species Poeciliopsis paucimaculata. The sequence continues at coordinate 19,913 of CAEGAD010035862.1, read as the reverse complement.
TTTTATTTTTTTTAACTAACTGAAGTCTGTATACTCCAGTTTGCAATTGATTACTAAATTAGTTGATTATTGAAATCATCGATTAATCAGATTAATGGTTTCAGCTTTATTAGATTCATAGCTATGGTTGTCTACAGACTGTTTCTGTTGATCTCTGCAGACCAGCCAACCTGGCACCCCACGCCTCTCTCCAACCTTTTCTGGGACCGAGGCCTTGGAGCACCCTCAGGCCCAGCGTGTTCACCGAAGGCCTTTAGGGTCGGCCGGGACCCTCGATGCCCACAGGATCCCCTCTTACAGCTCGGCCTTCTCCTCCTCCAGCGAAAGCACCACCTCCTCTTCGCCCCCCGACTCCTCCTTCTCCTGCCGGCCTGCGCTCGGCTCGTCCGGGAGGGTGCAGGAGATATGCATCCAGTGCATGGAGAACCAGGTGATTGCTGCCTTGGTTCCCTGCGGCCATAACCTGTTCTGTCTCGATTGTGCCACACAAATCTGCCAGGGCCCAGAGGCCGTGTGCCCTGTGTGCCTGTCCCCGGCCACACAGGCCATTCAGCTGCGCAATATGTGATTAGTTTGAATCCATTTTTTTTTTTTTCCCTTGATGGCTGATTCAAGGGTAAACCTCCCCCTGACACTTCTGGCTCATAGCTTAATGTCTGGGACTTTAAAAACAAGACCCCAAATCAGCATCTAGGTAATTCCTCACTCCAGCTTTCTCCAGGCTGGTGCTAATTTGACAAAGGTGCAGAGAGTCGGTGAAGTGGGATTGGAAGGGTGTGTGTTTAGGGCATGGGTTAGGGTGCTGAGCCCGTTCTTGTGCCTGCTATTGTGAAGTCTTCTTGATTGAATAACGGGAGGGTTAGAAGCCCTCTATGTAGCATTGGGAGGGTTGGAACTTTTTTTTTTTTTTTTTTTTTTGTCTTTCTCATTCTAATTTTTTTTTCTCTTCCTATTTTATTTTTTTACTTCAAAGTATATTAGAAAAATGTTTGCCTTTAGGGCTAACACTTTATTTTTTCATTTTTGCCATTTCAGACATTTTATCCCAGATGAAACTTTGAAAGAACAAGAAGCAAGCATGTTTTACTGACAGTAAGACTTCATATCTTGGCGGTGTAATTACTTAGTGAGTGCAGCAGGAAGGGAGGCATCAAGGCAAGTTTCTCACGTTTCCGGCTCCTTTAAAAGGCTACGGTTTACGTCCAAATTGTAAATCAATTTTTTTTTTCATAGGTATGAAAACACTCCAAAGGAGGGTTTTTAAAACCAAGTGGATTACACCTATAACTGGAAAGTTTTCACACTCCATAAGCAATCATATTTTTGTTCCTTAGACCACGAGGATGTTGTGCTTCTTCAGCATCGTCGCTTTGCTTTCCCGTTACACTTCAACGAGTTTACGGTAAACTCGTGCCTAATTCCCAAGCGTAAAGGAAGGAGACGAGTGGTTTCAGCTGACATGGTGTTGCTCTGTTTTCAAACAAACTTGTGGCCTTTTTTTATTTTTTTTTTTATTTGGAAAGCCTATAATTACCATCACAACACTATCTCCAAAATAAAATCCCAATCTCCCACTCCAAAAAAACCCCCACAAGCTGACAGTATCTCGATGAAACAAAGGTAGAGTTGATTGTTTTTATACTTTTTCTTTCCTCTTGTCATAGTTTTTGTTTACATCCTTACATGGGGAAACCATGCGCTGGTTTTCACCTAGAAGGCTAGGCACGTCTTTTGTAACATTCCTCCTCTCTGGTATCTTCGTTTTTTTTTGTTTTTTTTTTATGTAGACGAGGCTCGTCATTCTTAAAAAGTATCACTTGGGATCAAAACTGGCAGATGTTTCCAGCTGTAATCTTGAACAAATCCCAGTGAAGTACAAACTGGCTGCTTTTGTTGTACAGTTTGTTTTTTTTATTTCTTATTTTTAAAGCCATCTCGAGAATCTTCTCTTTAACTTGAATGTCGATTTTTACTTGGACCGCTCCATCCCGCACCTGTCCGCTTTATTCCACTGAGATGTGAAACGGAGATGAAGGCCATCCACTGCTTTTCTTTTTGCACCTCATCTGCCCGGCCTATGCAAAAATCATCTCAGTATTTGAACCAGTCCAGAAGAAGCGGGCAGATACAACTCTATAAAAACAGTGTAAGCACAGAAGTCTGATACAGTCGCCATACAAAAGTGTTTGTAACTATGGAAACTTCTCAATTTTGTCACATAACATCCACAAATTCAAATTTAGTTTATTGAAATCTTGTATTTGTGAAAGACCAACATAAAGTACATACACTTGTGAAGATCATAGTTTATACAAAGCGCAGTATTTGCATTCAGCCCTCTAGAGTCAACACTTCGAAGACTTTGCAGCTGAAAAGTGACTGAAATTTGCAACAAACCTAAAGTTCATGCAATTATCAACCATTATTCCAGATTCCCAGTTGGATTCTGTGCCTTTCTAACACATGAAGATATATTTTATAATATAATCCCAACCATTCCATTGTGGATGTTTTGTTATTGTCCTGCCGGAAGGTGAATCTGTGCTGCAGTTTTAATATTCAGCAGCTGCTAACAGGCTTTTTTTTTTTTTTTCCCCCTGTTTTTTAGCTTCATGTATATCAGATCAAATTCTTCGTCCCCATTGAAGAAAAAGCATAACCACATCATGATGCTGCCATTACCATTGTTCATGGTTGTCTCGAGGGGTTTCCCCATCTGTCGTATGTGGGCCAAAAACTTTAGTCTTGCTCTTTGACATACTCGCCTTGTTCCACCTGCTTGCTGCTTCCTGTCTGGTCTGTCTCGAACTGAGCTTATGGTTTTTTTACTTTTTATTAGTCTGCCTGCCGTGTTCCCTGGTTTCCAGCAAACGTCTAGAGGCTTCACAGAACAGCTATATTAATATTTAATTGCAATTAATTTGCTAATTACTTGCCTTCTGGTGACTGTTGACCACACTGGTTTTTATTTAGGGGTATCTGACTGAAGGGGGCCGAATGCAAATTCCTTCCCCTTTACAATTCTGTACGACTTTGTTGGTTTTTCCCTGAGAAGCTGTCAGACCAGTCAGGATTTAATGTGACAAAATGTGAAAGCTTTTAAGACTTACTAACACTTAAAAGTGTGTTTTCTGTTGGATTTCAATTGGGGCTAATCTTCATTTACCTCTCTGAACATAAATATTTTCCGGTTATTTTTTTTTCTTACATTTTTGTGCACTACAAAGCACATACTTGACACACTATTGAGCAGTTAGGACAAACACCTCATCTCACTTCTTCCATGCATGGATTTATTTCTTGTTTCTCAGAACGGTACATACATGTGGAAATCATCTCAAGTATTAGCTTTAAACACCGGTGTCTATAGATTCCTGTATGACTGAATCAGTTCAGACATTTTGAAGGCGGGGAGGAGGAGGAGGAGGAGGAGGAGGAGCAGCTGGAACGATTTCACTACATAAAGTCAATCTTGTTGCTTGCTTTTGTTTTTGTGGACGTTGGACTGCAGTCCCTCCAGCATTCCAGCTGTGATCAGTATTTCGGACCCGTCACCGCGTTTCAACCTAAACTCCTCTGTATCCTCTCCTTCGCGGGTGGGTGAACTTTTGTTCGGAAACGGAACCAAACAAAACCCAAAAGTGCAAAAAGAAAAAAAAATTCCACCTCACCTGCATACGTCTTCTTTCATCCGTCCTAGTTATTTAAATTCTCTCATCTCTTCACGGGATTGATCCTTTTATTATTATTTTATTTTTTTCCACCTGAGGGAATGCAATACACGACCGGCCCTCGGATTACCGACATGAACCTATTGATGTTTTTTGTTTCTTTTTTCTTTTTGTGTATGTATTATATAAAAATTACTGTTAATGACTGAGAAATGTACAGAACTTATTTTTTATTTTGTTACATTTCGTATATACATAAATATATCTATATCAAAATGTTTACAATAATATTTTAAATTTGTTCCTATTTTTACTTTTTTGAGTGATTTTAAGCGAATGAAGAGCTGGAAATCCAGATGATGTTGCAGAGGAGAGCGTCTCAGTGCTATCTGCTTGTAGTCTAGTTAGTAGTTTACAGTATTGATGATGATTAATAGTATTGATAGCTGCCGTTAAACTTAGTTGAAAGTGGAATGTGCATCACGAGCATGTCTTCATCATTTACCGCCATTGTGGATCTTCACTGCAACTGTAAAAAGGCCAAGGATTCAAGCTGCCTGTCATGTCTGTACACCACCAAAATTAAGAACGGTATACTATTAAGATGTATCTTCGATTATCTATCTCTAATGCATATTGTTCAAAGCTGTACCAACGGTTCAAAGTATTTGCTAATTTTACTACACTTTTGTTATGTATATGTGTAGGGGGAGTCTTAAGGCATATAAATTCTTCAAATTAAGTCAGGAGTTTAAAGCAGACTATATTTTATAATGGCCTTTTAAGTTATTGCGGCCAAAGCACTGATATTATATATTTGCTGTAAAGAGAATTTTAAGAGTTTTATTTTTCTGATATTAAAGTTACGTAATAAAGACGGTTTCATTTTAAGCCACTTCAGATTCCTGTCGTCCTTTTTTTTTTTTTTCTTTTTTTTTTTTTTCTTATAGTCATGTTGTGGCTCTGGGTAACTGGAAGTCCCACCAGCAGAGGCTGCGGTTCTGTTTAAACCTGGATTAAACGTAAGATTACGGAGTGCAGAGATGTTGAGTCAGGGCTTTGACTTCACCGAGGTCTACCTCAATGGGGAAACTGCATTGTCCATAAAGTTGTTTCCAGACTTTGTTCTCTCTCTGAGCTCCAGTTTGAGTGCTTTGGTTTAATCAGTAAGATTCAAAAACATCCGCTTTGTTTCTGTTGAAGCAGGTTGTAATTTGGTCGGTTCGCACAAGTTTCTGGCTCTACAACTTGCCGACATCCGTCTACATCTTCATTAGTCTGAACATCCAATTATCCACCAATTCATCAGCCTGCTGTCCTTTTGTCCATCTGTCCATTTATCTGTCCATCTGTGCTTGTCTTTTTCAATCTGCTCATCCATCCTTCCTGCTGGTCAGTCTTTTCCTCATGTCCTTTTACTCATCTTTCCATTTTCACATCCACCTGTTTTTCTGTCTGCTGATCTGAGTTTCATCCTTCGAAGTAACCATATGTCAATTTATTTTTCCATCTTATTCCACCTCCCTTTTTATCAATTTATTTCAGTCCTCATATCTAGGTCTATCTAATTGTACCCTATGGGGTTTTTTTTTTTTTTCCCACGTTCCTAAATATTACATCTGTATGTCTTGAATTTACAGCAATAAGAAGAAACTAATAATTAGAGAAAATAAGAATTTCTTTTAAAAAAAGATGTAAAATGTGTAGAGATCAGATTACACTTTCATTGCAAAAGTAAGCGTTTTGAAATTCAGTTCAAAAACTGAAACGCTTATATTTCAGTTTTTATTTACCATTATGTAACTGTATGTTTGCCATTACAATGCAGTATAGTTCAAGCTTTTATTTCTGATATCGATGGTGGCTTACAGCTAATGTAACAGAAATGTGTAGTTTAACTTGTAGTTGACAAGCTTTTATTTACTTACTGCGTTTATTTTATTAGCACAATAAGTTTAAAAAATGGAAGGAAGAATGCTCCTTCCATGAGACCATGAGACATTTCTCCATGCATTGTCCTAAAATAGTCATGAAAGCAAATTTCAGATTTTTTATGGTTACTTTTTAACTGCACACAACCTTGACCAATAAAGCTGTCGCTCTGATTCTGAAAAAAAAAAAAATCTTTAAAATTACAAATTTGTCATTGATTATATTATAAACTGTGTGCTCAGGAGGAAGTGAAAAGCTTAGTTTCCTTGTGGCACCACAATCGTCCAAATTAAAAAAAATGTTTCAAATATATAACCAATTGATTGAAGTCTGCCTTTTGGAATCAGATGAACGTTCTTCTTTATTTGTGAAAATGCAACTCCAACGTTGCACATTACTTACTGCCACAGCACAACATTTAAGCAATTAAATTCTCAAACAAGCCAAAGTGGAGGTTCTCAGAAACGCGCTTGCAATAAGAGAAAAATCTCTCCCTTCATAAGAATTGAAGTGCTGATCTCTAGGAAGTCTTCTGCCACTTTTCTCCCCAGAATATGAATCAAGAACAAAATGGTAGTATTTATAGTTAAATCTCTGGGCTTGTCTTAGCAGAGACTTTAGCCTTAAGTTACTATAACGAGTCTACATGTATTCTGCAAAGAGCTCATCAAGAATGATGGGATTTTTTTCAGAAATCTGCAGTAATATTATGATGACAGGGTCTTTCTGACTGAACACACATTCAGGGTGATTTCAGTTCAACGTTTCTCACACGAGTGTGTGTCTGGACGGGCTGCTTTTAGTGACATTTCTCCCACTCTCCAATGGTTGTCATAGCAAAACATCCCTCCCCTCCCTTTTGATATAATTGCCTAAGGAACATAAACACCATAATGTTCACTCAGAGGGCTGTTATGAAATACAGAATGATGCATTACATTTAATGGGTGTCACTGCAGCTGGACCTTTAATATAAAACCCACATTCTGGTGAAGAATTAGTTTTGGAGCACTGGCTCAACGACAAAACAAACAGGACACCATATGGAGAAAAGCAGTCCATATTTAATTTGTTACATGAGAAAAACAGGTACAATTAGATCTGAAACAGTAGTCAACACTTACTCACCCAAGCCGTCTTTCGGCTGCTACAGTAACTGCAAATCATGTAAAAAAAAAAAAAAAAAAAACCAAATATATATATATATATTCCACCTTTTAAAAGCACACTTTTGGATTCGATTCAGCATGAATTTTCAGCAGAAAACACGCCGCTTCCTGCACTTTCCACCAGATAAACACTCAGGACTGGACAGCGACGGGCTTTCTGGACGACATGACTGAAATCACTGCGACCAAAACGCTGCTGGTCAGAAGAACATGGCGAATTATGGAAAACATTCAGGACCAAAAGTGCCACTGATCATTTACATAAAATATTAAATTTGAGCAAATTGCAATCAATTATGGAAATCATTTAAAACTAATTTATCGTATGCTACAATTATATATTGTGTGAAACTATAAATGCATATTTCAATGAATTATTTCCACATTTAATTATGCATTTACTAAATTATATTTTTATGTAGATTTTTAAACATGATCTTAATGATCAAACAGTTACACCTGATGCATTGAATTGCAGCATTTTTGACCCTTGATAAATGAAAATAAACTGACATTTTGACAATTAACTTTAGACAAAAAAGCCTAAAATCGGCCAAAAGGCTTTTAAATTAAATAATTCATCTTCCTTCGAAAAGAAGTAACATCTTGCTTGTCTTTTAAACTACTAGACCGCAAAACCTGTGCAAAATTTGGATGTTAAACAGCACAGATTAAAGGTGCATCTGCTTTAATGTTTCATTTAAAGTAAAAAGAAGCCAAACATGGTCTGGATGTGACTTTTTGTGCCTCTCCAGCTGAGTGCGACGTCACTGATCTACAGCAGGCTTTAACTTCGATAACTTAAATGGGGAAAGTGTTTCATACAAACATCTGCATGCATTTGAAAACCAAAGATGTTTACAGAGGTTTATGAGGACAACAGAAAAAATGAAAAAGCATGAATGCTTCAGGTGAAGGGTTTTTGTTAAAAAAAAAAAAAAAAAAAAGGTGGCTTAGTGTTCAATATTGTAAGATCTGAAGCCAATGTTGGGTTTGTAATCTTTAACTTGTTCTGAACTGACCTATTCGCTCCTTTAGTCAAAGGTAAAGTGCTAAAAATGAACAAATAAATCAGAAAAAGTAGAAAAAATTTTAAAAAACAAAATAGGTAACAAAGGCTGAGCACAGGCTATAAATCCTCTTACTGTTTTTCTGTAAAACATCACACAGTAAACCTGGATAAAGTCTGAAGGAGGAGTGCAGCTCACTTTTGTCAGGACTCCAACCCTTGTGTCAGATAGTACTGGAAACAGATTAAAATCAGGACTTCCTGGACTTTCCTCCGTTTAATGTTTACAGAAGACTGTTTTCTTTCCTCAGAAATTGTCACTTCTGGTCACCAAAAACACAGATAAACCTCAATCTTTGTACTGAGAGATCAACATCAGCCTCTTCTCTGCTTGACTGCGTCACTCCCGCATTGAACAGAAGAGTTTCTCTCCCGTTGAGAAGGTAAATAACCCATTCTCTGCGGTGGCATAAAACAGAAGCTTTTCTTTTTTCTCTTTTTTACATTTGTATCCATGACTAAGAGTCGGCAGGGTGACAAGAACAGGGTTTACATGTGGTCAGGAGTTCTTTTGAGGGAATTTGACTCAGGAGTGACACAGGCTGCCTGCTGGAAAATTACAGCCTTGCAAAAGTATTTACACCACATTTTTTCCTGCTGCAACCGCAAACTTCAATAAAATTTATCGTGATCACATGTAATGTAGCGCACAATGACTGTGGGAATAAATAACAAATCAGTAGACTTAAAGCATTTGCATTCAACCCCTTTTACTCCAATGCGCTTTAATGAAATCCATTCAGAAGTTGACCAAGCAACACAGTAAACAGCTCAGGGATGAAGCTACAAACAGGATTAGATTACAAAACAACCAAACGAATTCCCATCCGAAAAAGCTCAATCCATTTTCTAAAACATGGAAAAAATGACACCTGGAAACCCAGAGAAGGCAGACGACTTAATGGGAGAAGCACTGCAAGGAGAGCAATAATCAGAGAAACTCTGGATGGTCTGCAGAGATCCGCAGTTCAGACAAGTAATTTGTCTCTTCACAAATCTGGTCTGTAAGGAAGAGCAGCAAGAAGAAAAGGCCTTTTCGCAGTTTGCAACAAGCCATGTTTGTGACAGAAGTTGCTTTGTTCAGATGAAACTGAAACCAAACTGAGTCAACAGCCTAAAGGCCGTGAGGTGGAAAACCTCCATCCCCACCGTGAGGCATGGTGGTGGCATCATCATACTGTGGGAACGTTCATATTCAGCAGTGCTCGCAAAGCTGATGGGAATCAAAGCGTATTCCTGTTTTTACATGGCCTAGTCGATTTCATTTTAATACACAGGCCTTATGAATGTTTAACCTTTCATGTGAATATTAAAAACAATGTAGAAAACATTCCTCTAAGACAAAACAACCTAGATGAAATGAAAATGTGATTGTAACCTAACAAAAAGAAAAAGAAAAAGGAAAGAAAAAAAAAAAAAAAAATCGACGCCCAAGTATGAATACTTTTGCAAGCCACTGATTTTGTGCACACAGAGCAGGAGTTCAGCTCTTTGCCACTTATCTTGTTTAACAGAGATGATGGAAACAGAGACTCGTCTTCCCAGCACAGAGCTGAAGTTTATCTTAAAATAAAACAAACAAAAAAAAAAAAAAAAAAACCTTTGACAACAGCTGACCTGGACATGTTCAGACGCGTCTCGGCTCCAGTGGCTGAAACTCTGCATCAGATAACGGCGGCTCCCTTTGATTGTTGTGGCGATCTTCTGGCTGCCAGGAAGTGATCAGCGTGACCTTCGCATCTGCAGCTGCGGGTTTGAAGCCGTCCTCGGTAAAACCCACGCAGCTCCTCGACGGTTCAGTGAGGTCGTAGGTCGTCAGTAGCTGGTGTCCTTTATGTGCGTGTTGGTATACAGTTTCTACAAAGTCCTACAGTTAAAGCCATGCATTAAACGTGAGCACATAGTTTTAATAGATGGCTTTGGCTCTTGTTGCCGTGAGTAACAGCTGGAGCCTTAGTGCAATGCAACACCTCGAACACACCTGAAAACATTTCTCTATTTATTATGATTTTTTTTACAGTCTGGAGTTCACTGAGGAAGACTAGTCGCTGGCCCTGTGTGTTCAGGTGAGGACCTGCAGCTGGAGGGTCTCAGTCCAGAGGCTGGGGGTCAGCGATGGGCATGGTGTGAAGGACCTCGTCCAGGAGCTGCAGGGCCCGGTGCAGGTGGATTTCGATCCAGCAAGGGGTCTCCTTGATGCTCTGCCTGGGGTAGTCGGGCCCCCAGCCTTTAACAAAACTCATCCTGAGAATGCAGAGCCGTCGGAGGTCATCAACCCCGATGCCGGCGGCGGCAGAGAGACCTGAGAGGAGAGGAGGGCAGGGTGAGCGGCGCTCGGCTCCGATTCACAGCCACAGCTGGCGATGCGTTCTGTGGCGAGCGCCGTTTGTTACGCTCAATCGTGAGAGCGCTGCACTTTTTGAAGACTCTCTAAGAACGCATATTCAGACCATTCACAGGAACATCTCAGTAATTCACAATATCAGCAAAAATTTGTATTGATTTCAGGAATTTAACGCAGAAAAGAAAACATGTCCTCTATAGTTTTATTAGATACAAATATTTATTACTGCTCTGATGGTCGTGTGTTCTAGCTAATAAAATTCAGTACCAGCAATGTCAAATATTAGAAAATACTATGATAGTGGGTTTGAAGATATGAACAGAACATTAGCACTACAGGTTTTCCTCTCCGTTCTGACCTCATTTTTTTTTACCATCATCAGAGTCAGAATAAGAAACTGCTGCTGAGAGATTAAATCCAGTCTCAGTGGTGCACTAATCACACAGTTCTTTGCAACATCAACAAACCGGCACAGCAAAGAACAGATACTGAAAAATCCTCAGACCAAACAAAAAACAACATTTAATTAATTTCATTTTCTTTGAGGTATTGTTTACAGTAGGTTGAGAGAAAAGCTGATTGCCCATTAAAGCAACCTGGGTCTCAGTCAGTCATCTGACATTTCTGTATAATAATCATAAATACTCATCTTATGTTACATTTACAATTCCTCAGACTCTGAATTTGAGCTCTGAGGCTGGTGCAGTTAAAAAAATCATCTAAGAAAAGATACAAAAGAATTCTTCAAAAGACGGAAAGTACAATAAAAGTACTCCTCTTTTATTATTTCAGTATCATGATAAACAGAACCACTGACTTTGACTGAAGAGCAGACTTAGTTGCAACAAGTGACGCACGTCCTGATCTTATAATAAGACACTAAAACCCAGAGAAATCAAAAAAACGTGGACATTAACAATGTTTTGTTTCAGAGCTACACTGATATTTTCCTTTTTCTAAAGAAATCAGACTTCTTTGTTTTATTAAATACTTTGTTGTTTATAGTCATGTCTGTAAAAGTCAAAACATTTACTTTAAAAAAAAAAACGTTTAACTTTCATAAAAAAGAAAAAAAAAGAAGAAAAAATCTAAATTCTGTGGCTCTCGGTTTGTTTCAACTTGACCGTTATGGCCCACATGGTAAAACATTTAGTCGTGGAAAAGCTTAAATGTGCAGCCACTGTCTCTTACTGATAGCTGGAGCGATTCCTCCGACTGATCCAGGACCAGGTATGTTCCCGGCCACAGCAGCCGCTTGAGCAGCCGCCGCTGCCTGAGCCGTGGCGGCCTGCTGCTGCATCTGTCTGTGGCACTGACGGAGGTCGAACACCTGGAGGGAACACCAGGGCGGCGCTCTGAGTACTGAGTGTTGTACACTCAAAACGTTCAGCACGGCGGCGGAGGAAAGCCGGTGACCTCACCTTGATGTATGCACTGGGGTAAATCTTGTGGACGGCGTCTCCTGGGGCTCGGCCCGCCTCTCGGTCCAGGTAGTAACTCTGAACAAATACTGCGTGGTCACTGAGGCATCGCACCCACACGTCTCCCTCTCCTTTACACTCCAGCTGGACACCTTTACCGATGTGAAGCCTGAGGGGAAAGGGAAAAAAAGGGAAAAGGAGGCGTAAAAGAAACAAAATAAACTATTTAGGATGCTTCCTGCCAGGGCTGCAGACAGAGATTATTTTAGTAATAGATTATTCTGACAACTAATCGGATAAAAAAAACTAACTGGCACATTCTGCAGATTTTTCATTTAACCACCCAAGTCTTTTTTATACAACATTATAAATAAATTAAAAGATGTAAAACACAAAACTTTAATGCAAAATGTATATTTTTTGCTAATATCAAAAACCAAAAATAGACATTTTTGAATATTTAAACTCAAAACAGCTCTGAGTGTTTTGTGCTTTCAGCAAATAACTAAAAAAGTACATTTGTTGACAGTTATTTTAATAATCGATTCATCCAGATTAAGCTGATTAATTGTCCTACTCATTGCTCATTATTCATGCAAAAAAGAAAAAAAATCCACATTTTTTTAATAAACCATCCAAATCTGTCCTTCAGACATTAATTCAATGATTTACAATGGTAAAATTCACATGCAGGCTGTAAATATGGAAGCTGCAAAGAGAGGCAAGAGAGTGTGAAATTAAAAAAAGAGAGGATTACAGACGGGTGAAGAAAATACAAGGGTGGGAAGAATGACACAAGAAAGGAAAGAATGAACGACAAGGGGGACAGACGGAAGGAAACGAGACACAAGATAGACCAGAAGGAGAAAGGAAGCAAACAAACAAAGGAGAAATAAGATTCGAATTAAAGGACAACATTGACAGAATGCAATAAGGGATAAATATTTTTGCCATACTATTTTGTTTTTTAGTGTCAGTAAAAACCTGGACAGTTCTGAAATCACTTTGAGTGTCTCACCTTGCTCTCTCAATAGCCTCAGTACGATGGACGTTACTGAGCTGGCCCAAACAGAACCGGTCCCCTCCGGAGGGGTCCACGTAGCCGTCCACCGTCACAACGGGGCAAGAAGACGGCACTTTAAACGTCTCCCCGACTTGGACGTCCATCTCGAAATAAGCAATGGAGCACCAGTAGTCAGGCGCTGAAGGGCAGGACAGAGCAGTCAGCTCATCAAAACATACTCTAAAATAAAAACAACAGGTTTTTACACTGAACCCGACGGGATTTATTTATACCTGGATGATTGGATATAGGAGGCTGAAAGGCGAGCTCATTGTGTACTGGCCCTGAAAGAAAAAAAAAACACATCTCAGTTTTACAAAATAAAGGCAAATTATGACACAAATCTACTGATGGAGGCAACGCTTTAGCTTAAAGTTACAGTAGTGTGTTGGATGTGGCATTGGGGGGTGGTGCTGCAGATGACCGTTGGTGTGGTGAGGTATGCTAGGGGGGAAGCCACTGTTCCTGGACCAGTTAGAGCTGGCATCTGGAGGGGGAAATACAGATGGAAAGGTAAGAAAAATCTACATTTCCAAGCAGACCAAGGGGAACGATTTGCAACCGCCTTACTGCCTGATCCTGCAGGGATGGCAGGGAAGGACTGCGCAGAGACCGACGAGGGCACCTCGACGGGCGGAAGCAGGCCCGGGGTCGGATATGGCTCTGCCTGAGGTGGGCGGCTGCCGGTCGGGGGGTGCTGGATGGTCTGGAGAGAGTGTCCGCCATCGACAGTGGGGAGAGTCGGAGGCGCATCAAAATCGTACTCGTCTTTCACGATCAGCGAGGAGCTGGGTCCGGAGCCGGTAAGCGTGAGGCCTGAGAGGTCTGCGGAGCGATAGAACGGAATATGAGCTGCTGAAATGAAAACAAATCTGAAGGATTGACCAGAGGCAGGAAGAAAAACTGGATTTAAATGATCCGTTTCATTTGAAACAGGCTTCTTCAGGACGCCACTTGCTAAAAAAAGTGTGATTAAAACTCATGCAGTAACTGCATTTAATCACATCATCATAGTTTCGTATTTACTAATATTTATTGATGCTGTCATGGAACAAACAGTAGAGGAAATAGTAAAAAAAAAATCTAATAAACATGTCATTTTCTTTTTTTACATAATTATTCTAAATTGATTAAGACAATGACAAATGAAGATACTGTTGTTTAAGAATGCACTCTCCACAGCTCTGACTTTTAAAAGCCAGATCTGTGGCAGGAAACAAACCAGTTTGAATGAGTTTCCAATTCTACTGGAAAGAGTCAACGTTAATCTGTCCTTCACGACCAGAGTGAGTCGATGAAAACCTGACTGGAGCTGCATTTTGGACACTTTCAGTGATGCTTTGTTTCATTAAATTAAACTAAATCTGAACACCACCGTCGCTCACCTATGCCAGGAGACACCACTCGTTCATAGTGATAGGGATTGACACACACGCTGTCACACTTCAGATCAAAGGCAAACTGGCAGTATTTCACGTGCTTCAGCTCATTCTTGTGCAGGTCCGGCCATCGCCACAGCCGAGCGTAGATCACATGAGGGAACCCTTTACGCCCCGCAACCTGAAGACCATCAGAGAAGTTTGAAATTAGATAATGGCTGACAACCTCGTTTTGTTTACTAAACTGAAGTAGGAGCCAACTACGTCCAATGCTCCTGCACAGCTGGAGTACGCTAGCGGTTACTCAGGCCGTTTGGGTCCACTACCTGCAGTCGTCCATCCAGAGTCCTCTGGATGGTCACACACTTGCTCGGGTGGGCGCCGTTTGTGGTGATGGCCGTGATGAGGGAGTCCAGCTCGTCTTTCTTCTCCTTCAGCTTCTTCACCAGGCTCTCGATGGCCCGTTTGGCGAACGTCTCACTCTCGCCGCCCTGCCGGTGGCACATCAGGCTGTGCACGATGCTCAGGCACGCGTCGTTGCTGGTCGGTGTGCTGGCGATGGACATCTTAGCCGGAGGTTCTGCCGCACTTCCTGAGAAAAACAACTGGGCCGCGCGTCGAGGGCTTCACATCGTCTTCTGGACTTTTTGCAGACGGGGCAGAAAAATAATGCAATTAATGAGAGACTGTAGATGCAAATTAGCTTATGCTGGTACAGAGCGTGAAATGGTGACGTTTACATTTGAGAAGTAAACCTTTCCTTTTTAAATAAAGTTTGTTATTTAATCCAAAGCATTTCTTTGGAAGTTGTGTGACTTCGGATCTTTAATGCTCCGAGGAGAGACGTGGCAGGATCTATGAGGAGGAGATGTGAAACTAAATACATATATTTACAGTCACTTCAGAGCAGTTATTAGGTTGTAGTTTACCAGTTTTTTGTGTTGCTATATTATTTGAATTCATCATATGTGTCTATAATCTTTTACATTGTTTTGTTTGCGCAAATGTAAAAGTTCAGTTCAAACTAAATAGGCTAAGTTTATTATGGATAATTTCTACAACAAAAGATAGATTCCCCATAAACGACATCACTGAATAAATTGTTCATTTTTATATTTAGGCTACATTTTGTTTAATGTGTCCAATCTGACCATCTCTTACATCATCCGATTCTTTCATGCAATCAGTCTAAATAAAACTACTCATTTCTTAAAGGAAATTTTAGATTTAGAAATCCACGTTTTTTTATCTTTAGGAATGCTGAACACGTCGTAAAGTCTGACAACACAAATGCTTTTCCACGCTTGTGGCAAATTCCATACTTTCCATGCTTCCGTAGGAAAAAAAAAAAAAATTAAATGCAAAGCATCTAATTTCAGCAATAAAGCGGGTTAACTGGGGTCAAAAGTCCTATTTTTGATTCAACACTAATGTTATCACTGTAACACATCAGTCGCTCATACAGAACATAGAAAAAGGCAGCAGCGATTCCTCAGATAAATCACAGGTTTGTGTCGAGTCTGAGTGGCGTGCAGGAGGCATGAGCGCTTCTCTGCAACTCTTTAATTTCCATTTATAAGATAAACTCGGATAACACTGGCTCACCGTCAAATAAACGAGGACGACGGGGAAATCTGCAGGTAAGGGCGCTGTTTAAAACACCTAATATGCCTTCGGTAAACAAAAAGTTTAGGCTGTCTCGCTCATTCGCTTACTAGCGGCGCCAGTCTGGCTGGCGTTTGTTCGAGGGAGGAGGACAAAGCCACTGTACGCAGAAGATCCGTAGCGGAAGTCAGGATGTGTTCCCTTCAAAATAAAAGAGAAGTCACTACGAAAACCTTTACTGAAGGTCTTTTCGAAAAAAAACAACAAAAAAAACTTAAATGGCGTTTTTATTATAGTGATATGATTTTCTACCCAGGGTGCCACATGATGAGGGAAATCCATAGATAATTTCAAAATGAAAAAATTTACTTCTTTTAGCTCATTAGAAACTCCACACAACACAAAATAAACATAACTGCTATTGTAATATTATAGTAACTACTATGGTAAATTTAGGTAAATATTCAAATAATTTCTGTTTTAACATTTGCTTGTTAAAAACTCGTATCATTGATTCAGCTGTGTCTGATTGACGTTGGTCACGTCAACTTGATTTTATTTTGAAAGGCACGAAAGGAAATAGCCCCGCTTTAAAACTACCAACTTAACAGCGCAAACTACCTGCTACGAAAACATCAGCTAGCACATCTGAATGTTGGTAGCAGTGTAGCTAAGCCGTAGCAGACATGTTTTCTTTCTTTATAAATCAGTTCAACTCCGGGGAACCTACCTACAAAAAGTAACTACCTGTTAGAAAAGTCAGTGGGTAAATACCCTGATGCAACCGTCGCGCACATTCCAGGCAAAATGTTTTATTTAATAAAAACAAATAAAACTGATTAAAGTACCTGAATCTCCTGGAGCGGCGGCTAGCAGGTGAAAACTGCCTCTGTCCCAAGTTGCCCTCCCAGCGGTGAAACTGCGCCAATCTCGTGCACACTCTGGGTTATCTCCCAAACTTCCTCCGATATCTCACAAAAACAGGAGGGGAAACTTCAACTGGATCTCAACATCCCGTGAAGCAAAGAAAGGGCAGGATGAAATCTCAGAATTTTTTTGTTGTTGTTGTTGTGAACTCCCACTTCAATTATCGTATCGTTTCCTCCGATGGCGCGTTGCGCATGCGTCAAGCGAGCCACAGGTTTGAGAAGCAGGTCGTGAGAGTGATGGGAGAGACGGGTCCGTTCTGGGATCCGAATCTTTGGGTTATTCTGCAAAATAAGAGCCGATGTTCTTTCGGATCACGAATAATTCTTTACTTATGCTGCTTTTTGCCATTTACTTTTCGTTTTGTGTAAGTGAATACCCATTTAGAATAACCAAATCAGACGTATTTTTTAAGGCGTGTGCCTCCTGTCAGGGCCGGCCCAAGGCATAGCCAACTAAGCAGCCGCTTAGGGCCCCAGGGCCACTAAGAGGCTCTCTCAGTGGAGCTGATATATTTTTTATTTATTTACTTTTATTTTTTTTTTAGAAACGACTCCTATGTCATTATAATAACAAAAAAACACAATTTCATCTGGAAGTTATTTGTTTTTACAATAATATTTGATGATGTGTGTAGAAATAATTTATGGACAAAAAGAAAAATAAGAAAATGCTCTTGGGGGCCCCCTGGTGGGAGGCCCGGGGAGCTGCCGTCGGTAGAAGATAAGTTAGCAAAACAATGTCTAACAAAAGGACTTATCCTTCAGGAAGGAAAGAAAAGAGGAAGAATAGAAAAAAGCCAAGATAAAGGTATGTTTTAATATGTCTTCGTAATGTAATGTTTCTAAAAAAAAAGATTTGTGAAGCTGCTAATAGAAAATTAGCTTGATAGCAACCTTGAACGGTTCAGTTCAACAGCCAAACATTTATGCTAGCGTCTTTGTGTGAAGCTGAGTTTTAACTTGAAATTAGTTGATTCTCTTGCTTGGTTCTGTATATTTCTGAGTTTTTTTGGCTTCAAAACATTTGTTAACAATAATTAAAACCTCTCAATGTTTGACATTGTCTAGCAAAGTGTTTTACATCAGGCTAAATGGCAACTCCCTTAATGTATCAATGAGCTGCTCTAAGCTGTAGTTGGGGATATGTTGTTTGCTGCTGATCATTTATGTGGCTAAAACAAACAATTTTTACATCAACTTCTAAGTTATTTGAAACTTCTGTTAAAATCATTTGAAGGCTCAGAATCAACCCGGTACCGGTCCACGTTCTCAGGGGAGAAAAACTCACCTGGTGTAAATTAAATTTAAGAGAAATTAGTCATAGAATGTCATGAACATGTGTGTAGGGCTGCACCGATTGCTGTTTTCTGACCGATCCCCAGTTACCAATCTTTAAAAGTCCTGAACTGCCGATTTTGATCGGCATATATCAATCTTTTTGTCTGAAATGTCACTGATTAAAGCAAGAAAGTTGCTGAGTTGGCAACAGTGGGGTGAATATTAAGTGTAGACGTTCAGACCTGACCTGTTGGGTCGGTTCTCACTCTAGAGCAGAAGAGGACAGAGATTGATTTTTAAACCTTTGCTGATGAAAATAAGATCATTGGATACGATGGGCTTCACATGTATGTATGGAGGCTTGGGCCAGCCCTGCCTCCTATTAATTTGTGGTAACTAGAAAAGACGACTTCTTACCAAAATTTGTGCAGAAAAAGGCAATTTGACTTGTTCTATGTATATCAGTTCATCGACTTTGCACTCATTATAGATATTTAAATATAAATATATGAAAAAGATAAAATAATCTCCCCCTCTCCTTTCGTCTCTGTGTCTCTCCTTCCCTTGAGTTACTCTACTTATCAATTAGGAGGGCACCCTGTTAACCGGAATTTATTTATGGGTTTCAGGGTGAAGGGGGCACTCATGCACAGCATGAACCTGGCATGACCTATATGTAAAAATTATATGTGGTTGACCAAAACGAGCAGATTGATTTAATTTTATAGCTTTACGTAAACTTTAAATTCTGATATTACATAGTAGAAAGAGAATATTAAATTTGTCTTGCACATCCGATGTGGCAGAACATGACAGATTTATTAAACCAGCTCCGCCACAGATGCTAATTTCACAGATTATTTCCCCTCTGTGGATAATGAGGCGCTAATTACAGAGTTCAAATCAGATGCTGCAATGTTTGCTTTGGAAGAAAAGGAGGCATGTGTTTATCCTTTATTTTATCCTCTCCACATTAATGAGAAGACTAGAAGCTTTTTAAACGCGTTCACGCACGCACGCACACACACACACACACACACACACGCACGCACACGCACGCACGCACGCACGCACACACGCACGCACGCACGCACACACACACACACACACACAGACATTGAAATTTAAATGCCCCACTGATTACCAATTTGTACCAATTACAGATGTGCCGATTACCCACTGTCAAGGCGCACAGTGATGATTTATTATTAGCTTCAGCAGCTAATATTGATGCCGTGCCCCCATAATTTGACTTTAATTGTCTATAATTTTTCCCTTTGTTTCTATTTCTCACCACTCCCTCGTTCAGCTCACTTTTCGTGGATCTTTTTATCATAAATATCCTTCAATGAGGGATCGAAAGGACCAAGAAATGAATACTTGTCATCTCTTTCATTTGCATATCAATGGTCCTTCATTCGTAATTAGCATTACCAAATTTATTGCTCCATGCATTTCTTCTGTCTTAATTAACTATACTGTACTTTGCAACATATATCTCTATACATAGAACTTTGAATCATCAGATGTTGACAAAAACTGCAAGCAGAACTTGAACTTAAAATGTTAAAGAAGAATTTTGTCACATTGTATAAATTTAGATACTGATAAAATACTGGGTGTAATAAAATGGAAATGTGAACTGAATGGACAGTAATAGAGTATTTTCTATACCGTCCACCAGAGAGCAGTAAGAACTAGGACAAAAGAGCTTGTTTTGTATTGGCTGACTTCAGTGTAAGATACAAAAACGGCAGAAACACCAACAGAGTAGTTTCTGTTTAAAGAAAGAAAAGAAGGAAAGAAGTCTCCTAAAGATAGCAAAATTACTATACAACTCTAGAAAAAGTAAAACGATTTAATTTATAAAACCTTTTTTGCAGAATGTGCTTGGATGCTTTGCTATATGCTCTTGAACAGGAAAAATGTTAGTTCCCACACCTCAGGGCTGACAACATTTATCTGTGAACATTTACTGGATGGATGGATGGATGGATGGATGGATGGATGGATGGATGGATGGATGGATGGATGGATGGATGGATGGATGGAT
>CAEGAD010035860.1:0-18026 GCA_903067055.1 Poeciliopsis paucimaculata | reverse complement strand
AGAGGGATGACGGAATTAACTTGTCCCCCCATACTTGTTCACATCTTCTGGCCTCACGCATAAATACACACACTGGATGCAGGAGGAGAAAAGAGAAAACTGGGGCTGAGAGCCAGAAGGCCAGAGGGGTTTTTCATGACAATAACCTTCTGTAGGGCTGCTTGTATCCCTTCACCTAGATTACAGTGAGTTGCTGAGGGATGGGTGGAAAGAAAAGGCATGACAAACACAGAAAATATTAGGTGAAGAACATTCACACAAAGAAGAGAGAAGAAAGAAATCTGTGTCATTTTTGCTCTCATGGCCTGGAGAGATGGCAGGCTAAATGCTCTTTTAAAACAGCTTGAACACTGAAATGATGATGGCTCCCTTTTTTCCCTCAGCAAAGCACATTAATACATAGTTGAATGCCATTTCCACTTTTGTTAAATGGCTCACCTATTGCGTATTCAATTACAATGACTGTCTCTCATTTGGAAGATGGGGCCGGAACCCATATAAATCCCCTCCCTCTGAGTGTGGAGCTGCAGAATGCATTGGGCAGCAATGGGACACATGTGGAGCTCCATGTATGGGGGTGGTATATAAATGTTAATGGCACAGAAGAGGTTGCTGGGTATCAGCTCCAGGGCAAAAAAAAAAAAAAGCTACTCCTGTCTAGAGCTGTTTTATTGAGAAAGAAGGTTTTTAAACCATTTCCACAATAAAAACCTGCACTGAGAAACAAGCATGAACTGATCTAAGGTCATTTTCAGTTTGAACAAACTTTTGTCAAAGTATACATGCAGATTTAAGACTTTTTAATGAGATGCATGAAAAAGTGCCTGAATAAGCCAAAGCTTTCTCCTGTTTTGTCTTGTTTCATGAGGCACAGAGTAGCCCAGTTGTTTCCCCTCCTCCACCTGCTGCTGAGTGTTTGTGTCAGGTGGCTGAAACAAGGTGACAACAGTTTTAACCTGCTTACAATAAGCTGCACAGACTGTCAAAACGTGCCCACATCACTCTAATTAAGGCAAAACTATTTAAAAATTATAGTTGGGGACACTACAAGTGGCAGCCTAATTCTAGCTGACTAACTAACAAGTTTGTTATACTAGCTATGTCATAAAGAGCAAATTGTAAAGAAAATATGAAACGTAAGAAATAATCTACTTCCATAGTGTAAGTCTGTGAATGAAAATCAGAAGAACAATAAATAGAGATCAGTATCGATCATGTTTTGTGAACATATTGGATATCTATTTTTTATTTTTTTTGGTAAAAAAATTGACTGGCATGCAAGTTTTTGGCTATTAAAGCTTTATCTTAAAGAGCAATTAGAGATCAGGCATGCACTGTAGATTCTCGTCACAGCTCTTGTGATGGTTGACAATAAATGGCATTCAAGCATGTCCAATACTGGATAGAAGTTCAACGCTGAAAAGAATAAAACAAAGCAGCTCAGATGTATTCTGCTGAGTCTTACTTTTATCTACTGATGTCTTGCTCTCTCTCGCTCTTTCACAGCTTGAATTAGATGTACATATATGTCTTCACATACATATAGTACAGTTTCTTTCTAAATAGCTTCTTGTTTCACTGACTTTCAACCAAAGGTAGATAATGTTGACTTTCCACAATAAAGAGTTGCTGTTGTTACACTGAGCTTGGAATCCTAGTTAGATATTTAATGATCAAAAACTGGGCATTACTTGTCAGGGCAGATCAAGCTGAATACGTATGTCACGTTACATTAAGAGCAGAAAAGACAGTTGTTGATTTTTTACTTTAAATAAGTAATTGTATTGTGTTTCTTGTGTACATGCTGCAGAATTATGATGTTTCTACTGAAAGTTATCACACTGCAAGAATCTTCTCCCAGCCTAGTCCTACTGAGAAACCCAAATGAACTGGCTTTAAAAAAAACCACACATCAGTCAGGGTGATTAACTCAGCGCTGATTAATCATCCCATTCGTTTATAATATGTCTAAAATTCCAGAATACAAATCCACCAGTAATGATCCAATCCTCCTTCCCCCCATTGTGTGGTTTATCTCATATGCTCAAACAGCAAAAGCAAATTGTGGATAATTTTAATCGGCGAATCCACTGGCATGCGGTTTTTCCAGCGGTAATGATTCCCTCACTCGGTCCTAATTAGCTGCGGCCATTAAAACCAAGGGAAATGTAATGCCCTGGGTCCTGTGTCAGGTAGTGAGGAGGAGGACGGCACAGGAGGACTCAATTAGGCCTGCGCTGTTCCCAGGTTATCACGCGACATGTTTGCCAATTAAGTGAAGTAGCCTCTGATGTCTGCGCGCCTCTGTCGGCTCCGTCTCAGAGGCCCCGACAACACAGAAACGGCGTCGCGCTGGATCCCACCCCCACCCCTTCCAACGGCGAAGGAACAGACACTATACTATGCCCCAAAAAGGCAGTAATTACAGGATGGATGGGAGACTGTTATATAAGCACAGGGCTGCCGATAGGGCCAGGCAGGCCACGCCGATGCCAGGTTTTAAACAAGTACCAGCAGGATCGAGTTATAGCAGAATTACTCAGGGCAGAAACACAGACACATTTCCACTTCAGGAGTAGGCAAAAAAAAAGAAGAAAAACAGGAGAAAAAAAAAAAAAAAGCGAAGCTATTGATGTTTTTTGAAGTCTGTAGTGTTGCATGGCTGTTTTGGAATTTTAAGCAAGCAGAAAGAGAATTATGATCTGGATGAAACAAGTTTCCAGCCTTGATAAAAAAAAAAAAAAAGTAGCAATCGATTCTCAAAAACTATCCTGCTCAAGTCTAACGCCAGTCACTTTCAGAATATGAGCTCTTATAGCTGCTTTAAGCAGATTTTTTTTTTTCCCCCTCATTGAGGGTAGCTCTGGATCGTGACTCAGTGAGTGTGGGAGAGGAAGGCAGAGACAAGCAGACACATTAGCCTTCCCTTATGGCACATTCTGCGAGGCAACAGGAGTCAGACTGCATGATGCTGACTGTCATTGACTTGTTATGAAAGCATTGCGGGGCCGAGGCTTATCCATCACGTCGGGGGGTGGAAGTCGGGGTGAAAGGACGGCCGGGCGGGCCGGAGGGGGGCCGAGCGTGGGCGAGGCAGCCCTGTTGCCTGTCACTCATCACGCACCACTGCATGACCGCCAACCTTGTCTGGCCTGTGCACAATGGGAGGTCTGGGGCTCGACTGTATGAGCAGTCATTCCCCGTTTCCCTCCTCCCAGCAGCCAACGTGAGGAGGCGAGATATGGGAAGGCACGAGGGGAGGGAAGGGGGCTAAAAGGAGTCAAAACACACCGGACAGGCATTAGTCTTACACTGAGCCTTGAAGACCTCACTGCTTCGGAGTGAATATCTGCTCTGTTCCCAACTGAGTCCTGTCTTAACCTTACATACAAGTCCTGACAGAGATAATCTCCTTCAACAAATATAAGATGCAATTATCCAGAGTCATTAAAGTGCAATAACTGGAGGTGTGAGCAGAAAGTTACAGTACCACCCAACTGAAAAATACATACCACTTGTAAAAATGTACACTGCAGTTTAGGAGACAGAAATGTTCCTCCCAGCAATTAGGGAGCAACACAGAGAGAGAGAGGACCAGAGAGAGAGAAAGAGAGAGAGGTGCATATGTAAAAGGAAAGCTTTATGTCGGCTGCGGAAAGAAAAGAAGGAAAAAAAGCTGAAGTCAGCAGGAGCAATAAATCCTCCAATGCTGAGCAGTTTCTTCCAGCTCTGTCCTGTTCTGGGGACCTCATCCCGAACCTGAAGGCCGGGCTCTGTTTAGTAGCTTTAGCAGCAGGGAGGCGAGTTCAGCCTAAAGAACATCCACTCCTTCATTCACCCTTCCCCCCCGCCTAGGTGCAGTTGGTCCAGGTGGGGACTCAGAGTCAGGCTACTCTGGCCTGTTAAAGGATACTTCCCAGCAGCGCCGCAGTCTGTGACCACAGCTTGACCTCCAACACAGCTTTACACTTCCACTGGGCGGGTGAAAAAAAAAAAAAAAAAGAATCAATAGATCAAGCGGAGGGAAATGCTGCCGAGATTGAGATGAATGATCGCTGCGCTAATTCTATTAATCTCTTTATGGGGCTGTAATAAGTGAGACGTTAAATGGATATGGAGGAGATCAATTAGGGAAATCAAACAATGGATACAGAGTTTTGATTTAAACAAAGTGAGAGGAGATGTTCGCCTAATGCGGAAAGCCTTAAATCAAAGAGCCTTAAATGCTGCCGGCTGGGTCCAATACTCTGCTTTTAAAATCACAAATAGACGAATTTTAGAAGTATTTAAGCTTCATCTGGTATAGCTAATGGGTTGACTCATTCTGTATACAGTTTTTTTTTTTTTTACTTGCAGTGCAGTTTTACAGCAGCTTTGAAGTAGATCCTAAACTCATTCTGCAGAAAATCACATTAGGCATTAACTAAGGATGTAATCTCGTGGTACTGGATATTAAAAAGCCTCAAGATTCTTTATTAAAGTGAACTCTGTCTTGCAAAATCAGAATGCAACTTCATCTAGTCAAGTAAGTGCATTTTTAACAGCTGGAAAACAGGCCATATCATTGTTACCCGCAATGCCTTTTGTGACATTACACCACATAGGTAGAGGTGCAAACATCTGTTAACATAAGGCCGCTTTGGTATGAAAGAAAGCTGTAAAGAGTTCATAATTTTCAATAAAAAGGATATTGATAACAAAGATATGAACCTGTGTATGCATGTATGATCATTAAATTAAGAAAACCATTGCAAAAGACATTTTGCATCCACATGGAAGGCCAATAGAGCAACTTCCTTGATTTTTAAGTCATATAATTTTTATTTATTTTTCCCAAAAGGACAATTATTTGGAATAACGACATGCCTGGGTCATTTTTATGAGTAAGTAGTGAGTGGTAGGAGACATAAACGTTTGCTATTTTGCACAGAAGCATGTTGGTGAACCAGAATGTACAAAATATATACAAAACATATACAGATGGCGAGGCCAGTCTGTAATTTGCTTCAAATTGTGGCACATTTCTCAGGAGGATCCCTGTGAAAATGTAGCCGATTTTGGCCATTTAAAACAACTGAGACCAGAAATGCTCATGTGTCACCCTTGAGTGTGTTGTTGTTTCAACAATGCCTCAACAATGAGGAAATTACATAGTCTAAAGCTGGTGGTTGCATCAATCTGCCTCATCAACTGGTTGTCAGTCCCCAACGATCATTTCCAAGCAACTACAAAACCTGGAAAAACTCAACAATAAACTATCTCCAATGTAACAAATAAAACATGTTACAAAATCCAAAAGTTTCCTCTACGCCTGGTGGACTTTTAGAGGACTGGCAATCAGCTGTCGGGGGTCCACAGCCTCAACAAACATTTGTGTAGAAGCCTGCACTTTTTTGGAAGTGTCAACATTACACATACTGAAAAATTAGCAAAAACAGAGCTTACCAGAGTAACTGAAAACGCTCCTCTGGTTCCTTCTGTGGATTGGGTCTTTTATAATGTCATTGTGATGGAATGAATAGTTTTGTGAGCCATGGTTTATGTATGTTTAAATTGCTTTTTTGTGATGGAATAACAGCAAAATAATCAGTGTTTGGTTCAATTTAACATGGTTAAAAAAAAAAAATACGTTCCCTAAAATGGCATGACAAACATGCAGCTATGGGACAATATCACATAACTCCAACTCTTTGAGTATAATTTGAGGAGGAGAAAATGGATACACCCAATCCTTGTATCGAGTATATGAAAAACTGAAGTCAATATGTTTTGACTTTCTGGATGAATTTAGCGTAAAATAGACATTTGAGAGAATTTGGAAAACTTTAAGCTATGTGTTTGGAAAAGGCTTTTCTCAATCCACATGAGAAAAAAATGCTTGTGGAAAAACAAAACAAACCTTCTGTTCTCCACATATTTACTCTCTAATTGCATTAAAACTTTATACAACTAGACCGTGCCTTTTCTAAGTATCAGATTTGGTTATTTCGGTTTCTTTCCACTTTAGACACAGGCTTAATCAGCTGTTACCACAGCAGCACACTGTGAAACTGCTACGACACAAAACAAGGACACAAACCCTTGTAGTGTCAGTCTGTAAAGCGGTCAAAGCATTGTGAAAGCGATGCATTCTCGCTACTGATGGATCAAAAAGAGGAAGCGCTGGACATTTTTCCGTGTGAACCTACACTGCACAGAGCTATTATTTATAAACCTATACACTTGGTGTATGTTAAGGCAAAAACAAAACATTTTCTAAGACTTATTTTTCTTGAAGGGAAGTGAGCGGCTTTGGTGTTTGCAGTGGTTTCATGTCACCTTTAAGAGTTGGCCCAGCTCTCTTTGAACTTTAACAATGGTAGCCTTTATGCTGAAAGATATGTGGTTGTAAAGAATTATCGAGATCAAAAAATGTCAACCTGGAAAGTCATGAGGGTCACAGAGTCGCTGTTATTCATCCTGTCAAGGATATGACCGTTTGTTAAAAAATATTCTACAGCAATGCCTTCAATAATTGTTGAGATCCTTTCGCTTTAACCACAAAAAGTCAAACCCAAGAAGGCATCAAATAAGTATTACAGATGTGAAACATAAATAGTAAGAAATTAAGTAAGAAAAACCTGGAGCAATTCAGCCTTGGCTATCACAGTTCCAATTGTTGTGTGGCAACTGGAGGTCTAATAGGTGTCAACACCTTACCTAAATGTCACGTTCTCTTGTTTTTCTCATTCTGAAGAGTGGCAAAGAGAAATGGGTCTCTTTACATGTGTTATTTCTTAGACATGTAAAAATGTCTAAGAAATAAGATTTATTTCTTAGACATTTTTAGGTGAGCATTGCAATTCTGAGCTTATTTTAAAAATATTCAAGATGGGGGCGTGCTGTGGTGGCGTAGGGGATAGCGCGACCCTCATTTGGAGGCCTTGAGTCCTCGACGCGTCCGTTGTGGGTTCGACTCCCGCAACAGACGATATTTGCCGTATGTTTCCCCCCCTCTCCCTACCCCCCAGGGACACCACAGCCCGCAAAAAGCCCCCTGGAGGGGTAAAAAATTAAAAATATTCAAAATGAAAGCCCAGATTTCAGTCCAATCAAAATTTGTGTTTGGGCTTGAAAAGATCAGTTAACGCCCAATCAAAGAGCAACCTTACAGAGCTTGAGCTGTTTTGGAGGGAGGAATGGACAAAAAGTGCAGATGTGTCACAAAACCTCAGTGCTGTGATTGCAGCCAAAGGGGCAATATTGAATTTAATTTATATGCTTTTAATTGACATTTCTTTGTAGAAAACAATTATTTTCACATTGATATTGAGATTTTTTTTTGCAAAAAAAAAAGGTACTTAATTATAATTATTTAATTTAATTATATTGACCATGATTTTATTTATAAAAGCAATAAGTGGTGAAGCATAGGTCTCCAAATAATTAATCTGATTTAGTTTGTACTGAGGGAACTAATGTAGCTACCAAGACAGAGACGCACAATAGCTTTAAAAAACATTGTTTTACAAAATAGAAGCTTCTTATATAGACTTGCGTACTGATTGTAAATATGCTTACATTCGGAGTTTTACTGATGATAATGATGAGGTTAAATTAATTGCTGCACATTTTAAAGAGGCATTAAATGTATTTTTACTTGTTTATTGTTTCGTTCACTCACCGTTTCGTTGCCAAACAAGATGTCAACATATGGCATCACCTTCATCAAGGGTTCTTTAAAGAATTGGCTGATGAATGGCGCGGAGAGGTTCATGCAGAAGATTTTGTTGTTTTCCGAAGCATGCTTTGCCACCTTAAGGATCGACTCTGGAGAAACGGTCAGGAAAAACCCCTACAACAGAAGAAGTCAGAGGATAGTAAGGATTACTATCAGAGCCCAAAATTATATACATATTTCACATCCAAATGCTGTATTTTTGGATGGATGTATGGATGGCTTGAACAGGAATGAGGCAAGTGTAGAGACATAAAAATACTTATCCAGTCTTAGAAAATTGCAAAATAATATTCTAGATTTTTCCAGAATATATAGTGGATATAAACTGTGTCAGTATGCAGATAAGCTTTATACAGACTGAACAGTTGCAGGTTGTTATGAACTGAAATGACAAAACTGCTGGGGTTTGGATTCTGTTTGCAGTTGTTTGGCTGACATAGCTTTATATTACTGCCACAATACTGGATCCTGAAGATGGAAAAATCAACAGCGGTGCTCAGATGCAGATCTGAAAGAGCTTTTTATAACATAAACAAAACAACAAAGAAGAGGAAAAAGAGCAGGAAAAAAAAAAAATCCATCCACGACAAAGCCATGTGGCTGGACTCCAAGGTTCGTACCGGAGGAAGCAACAAGCACGTATCCAATGATAGGGCAAACAAAAGTCTCGTCTGGACTCTCCTTACTTGGAAACAAGAGAGGCAGGCCCACTCATTGTGTGAATGAATACAAATCAGGTAAGAAAACACCTTTGTGTTTCAGGTGGAAACCTGAAGCGAGACTCTCCCGCAAGCCACACAAAAACACTCCTCCTTTGATACCGATCTTTCTTAACCTTGTTTTTCAGCAACAAGCTGCTCTGTAAAACCACTGTGTCACAATAGGGCCAAAGGGGCGGAGGAGAGGAAAGGAAAGTTTTCAGCACAGTGATACATTTAATCTGCCTGAAAAGCTCCTATTATGGGGTACAGTAGTGCTCTCATTAAAGCGCTATGGCATTTGCACCAATACAAGCACGACCTCAGTGAAAAAGAAGGGCATAATACCCATGAATAGAGGGTGACCGCGTCGTTAATTTAACATACAAGGTATTACAATGTAGCCATGCAAAGCAGGTACGTTCTTTATGAGGCATTCAACGTGTCATTCATTCATTCCTCCCCAAGGCTTCAGTGTTTCCTTTTTTTTCTTCTTTTTTTTTTTACATCTGTAAGTCAAGGTTCAGGTCAAGCCCGTCGTCGCTGTGTCACGGTATCATCTGTTGAAGACTAAAAAAGGTGTTTTCAATGGGTTCTGGGAGCACAAAAAAGAGCCCACTCTGGGCTAATGGCCCGTCTCTGACCCTGACATTTTTCTTTTGAGGTGTGCCAATGTGCCAGAGGAAGAGGAGATTGTTCTCTGACACAAATGGTCTTTTTTGGACAAAAGCAGAAAATAAACTGTCAGGGTTAGCCGTTATGTTAACACTGATCAAAGGCTGAAGACTTGATGGGGCAGTTCTGAAAGGGTGGTGAACTTTAAAAGCACTGCAACAGCTTTACGCCGCCTCTGTCCCTAGAAGGACTGACATGGCATTGAATTGCTAAGAACGGTAGACTCTGAAGTTGCTTAGGAAGAAAATCAATGCCTTGCATGATTACAGATGCATCATAGCATTTCCCCCGCCATATTTTATGTTCCAACTTCGCCGAGTCAACGTTTGCAGTGTATGCATAAATGATTATTTGTAAGTTTTCAATTGATCTACAAATGAACATTTATAAAGTGGTGTGGATTTGTCATCAGCCCCCTTTCACTCATATAACCCTAAATAAAATCAAGTGCAACATCTCGGTGAATAGAATTGATGCAAAATTTATTCTCAGTTGTGAGATCATAGGATATTCCTGTGCCGATTTGTCCAAATATAAATCCAATTGAAAAAGTGTAGGACATACATTTTAAATATGTTCACAATGACATTATTCATCCAAGCTGACTAAGGTTGATCTATCTTTAATAGAAATATGACCAAACACGTTTAGCCTCTAGATGTGCAAAGTTGATGGAAAAATAAGCTAATGGAGGTTTTACAAAGAACAAATGTCACTTGTTAAAAAAAAAAAAAAAAAAGAAAAAGAAGAAGAAAAACTTGTATAATGTGTCACTTCCTCCCAGTTTACAATTACGTGCTACTTTGCGTTACTCTACACATAAAATCCCAATAGAACAGAAAAAAGTTTCACATAACAAAACGTGAAAAAGTCCAATACTTTTACAAGACTTTATATGCAGCTATAACTAAAAAGTGGGATACTTTCTCCTTGTTAACACCCTAATGCCCTGTCTGCGTGCACACTCTGCAAAACATTCTTCAATGCTAATGACTTCAAACTACTCAGACAAACACAAACACATACAAAACAAACTATAGTCTTTACAGTTTTGAAAAGAAAAAAAAAAAGCAAGAAAACAATGCAAGAGAGAAACGTCACTGATCCTGACTCACATTGTTAGCTTTTTATGGACCTCAAAAGTATAGTTGAGGTTTATAAAACATAAAGTGCAAAAACATGAGTGGTTTTTCTTCTATGCATGAATGTAAAATACAGACCAGACTTGAGACAAATTAAACTCAACTGGCTTGTGGGGAAAAAAAACAAACAAAAAAACCCCAAGTCTGAGCCGTGCAAAATTACCACCAGTAGGAAAAAGGAGAAGTTTAGTCTTTAGTACTGTGGTGCAGATCATGTATCAAGACTACCAGCTCCAGTTTCCTAGGTGTCAGGGAGGCCTGTGAAGTTGAGGGACTATCGCATTTCCAGGTCAAGATGATCAAAGTGCTGGGTACACTTTGTAGAATTCCCACCCAGCCAAAACACTCAGTAAAGCATCCAGATGTGCATTTTTCCAGGCAGACGACAATGCAGAGTGATATCTGGCCATGTCAACTAGTAATTTGAGGGAAGAGCTGGAAAGGGAGAGCATCCATTTTCAATGTTTACCATAAAGAAAGGAACAACTTCCACTTTACTCGGAGAAAGAAAATTTAAATGCTACTCTGAGATTAAATCAGTGGTAATCTGACCATAGAGAAGCCAGCAACTTGGCTGCAGCATGCTATCACACTTCCCCAGCATAGTATCAGTGTTTTCCCCAGGGTTGCTCACATCTGAAAGGCTGAGTGTGATGGATGGCATGGTGTCGCCAGGCTTAAAATAAAAGTGGACATCTGAAGGGTAAAAATGATCTATTTTGGGAAGGGCATTTTCATTTGCACCAGCAGTGGAGGTGGTCATGGAAAAAGAAGCCTCTTTTTTTTTTTCTTTTTCCCAGGTCTATTTAAATCAGCTAGGATAAGTGGGAGTGTCATGATGGTTTTGACACCTTTTATTACTCAGGAATGATAGAGCAAATTTAAACCATCACTGCCTCAGTGAAAAGAGTAATTATCTCCTCTACAATTTTTTCCTAAATTAAATAAAATCCCTGGATCTTTTACGGTTTTATTTACGCAGCTACAAATAAACGTCTCAGTGAGGGGTTATCATTATTTCTAAACTAAGAGTGAATGAAATTACACTGTTTGATGTGAAAGGGCTCATTTAGAGCAGGAAAATGAAATATTTGAACCGAATTTCCAGAGCCTTTCTGTGCTGGATAAATCATCATTATTTGAATTAGTAGCATTTGCTCAAAATGTTCATACAGGGATGGTAAACTTATATCTTACCTCTTATATGTCTATCTACCAGGTAGCATGTGGCTAAATTAGGCATGCGGTGCCTTTAAAATCTAGTTAATCAACATCACCAGAAAACACTTTTAGGTTAACGGTTCATGTGAACCTTTTAGCAAGTCCACATGTGTTAATAGACCTCTAATGCATTTAGATGCATTAAATGCGCGTCTAAATGGGTTTTTAGATGTGCATTTAACATGAATTATTTTTCCTCAATCACAGTCAAGCACAGTGGTGGCAGAATCATGATTTGGGCTGGGGTTTTTTTTTTTACAAACACAGGACATGGGCAATTTGCAGTCGTATAGTTGAACAGTCCTCTGCACACGCCATTGACACGTGATCAATCTCTACAGATAATACATCTGGTAGAATATGGAATATTCAATCTACAGAATATTGACTGATCCCCAATCCAGAACTTCACAGCATTCTAGTAGATTTAGGCCACGCTAAGGTTTTAGCTAATCAAGCTGTCACAGCGAGCTAAGCAAGGTTGGCGGCATCAACTCACTCACTCACTCACTCTTTGGTTGCCTAGCAGCAACCTGCTGATTAACTTACAGAAGAAGTCTAATGTTTTGTCATCGGGCCTCATTACTGCTTAAAAACAAAAAAACATGGACTAAATACTGTGGATAAAACAGGAAAGGTCATACCAACAATTTGGCAGTACTTCAGGTATTTAAAACAAAAACCTAACCAATAATTTATCGATATCGACTATGAAACGCCTCCATCATACTAAGTTTTTCAGCATTATCATCCAGTCCTATTTCCAATGCGGGTTGCATTCTGTCAGTTGTGTTAGGCCCGATCCTTCAATGATGTGCTTTTTGAAATATGAACTATGAAATATTTGTGGAGTATGCATAGGTGTTATTTTGAAAGCCCAGCATGATTGTCTTTCAGAAAGCTCTGGAAAAAATTAAGATATGACTGCACTGAGCCCCACTGAAAACCTCATGGTTGTTCCACCAAATATTGATTTCTGAGCTAAAACATTAGCGTTGTTGTTTCTAAATGGATATAAACTTGTTTTCTTAGCATTAGTTGAGGTCTGAAAGTGTTGCATCTTCTTGGTTATTTTGACCATTTCTCATTTTCTGAAAATAAACACAAAATTTTTGCTTGGGATTTCATAGACATGTTGTCAGTAGTTCATTCAATAAAAGAACAATGTTCATTTTACTCAAACATATATGTATAAATAGTGAAAAACTAATAATTTTCAGCAGTCTCTATCTATATATATAGTCATAGAGAGAGGGAAAGAGGGCCATGTGAGCGAACTAGCTGTGTTTCAAAGCTTCTTTCAAAAGCCGCCCAGGCTACCCCTGTCATTGCATTAGAAAGCCCCCCTATCATTCTCTCTGGTTTACTGGGTTCATTACACTGAATTAGATGTCACACAGATCAGAGCGTGCGTGATGCCACACACTGCTCCCCTCCTCTGTTATCTCTGTGAAGCACCGTTGTGAGGTGGATCGATAGCCGAGGTTTGGAGCTTCATTAGCTCAGTATGACTCCATCTCCATCAAGACCCCTCTGGCATGCTACGGTGGGGTAGCAAGATATTTTTTACTCTGAGATCCTGAAGGTCCTGCTGTTTTACACATAAACACGCAGGCTTTCACGCATGATGGGGGAAATGTAGGGATCTGTGCTCGTCTCCGGCTCGATAAACAGGAAAAGGAAAAAAAAAAAACCAGAAGTAAGTGATTAATGGTGTCACAAAGTGGCTCGGTTGGAGGAAAGTAAAATACAAGGCTGAAAAACATCCATTTGAGGCTTTTTATTTCAAAGGAAAACGACTGGGGGAAAAAAAAAAGCCACAAAGCTGATAATTCACAATGCAAATGATGTTTTGTTTACATTAAAATAGCCAGTTGGTTTCATTTAGAAGCAAGTTCAATTACCAACGGAGGAGATAAATGCGTAACAATCTCACGGCATGATTCCACATTCACTGCACTTTTAGGATGTTTGATCTGGCTGTGAGGCAATTCAAGCACACTGATAGCATCTGCCTCTTCTTCTTCTCTCTTCCATTAGGAATCATGTTCTAGTGAAGCTTATCAGACATCTAGGAATTCATCCTCTTCTTCTGAAGGGGGCTGGAGGGAGGCCAGCTGTACGGGAAACAGAAGAGAGGATTTTGCTTTTAAGGCAGACTGAGAAAATTGTGGCGGGGAAGACCTCCAGGGCTACATAAATGTGCCACGAACACTAGTTTTAACAACTGGGCAGAGCCATCACTTACTAACCTCTGGGGCATCTTACCCTGGTTATACTCTGATGTTGTAGCTGTTTCTTTCGCAGGAAGAGAAAATACAAATCTAACTGCAAGGTTGTGTTAAAAAGCAATGCACCTGGCCAAATTCTCCTTAATGGGTGCACATAAAACAAGACATTAGATCTGACTGCTGCAGCACCTGAGGGGAGGGTGTGACACACCACTAACCTGCAATTTGTACAACCATCAGAGATTGTAATTACATTAACCTCAAAGGTCTCCGATCTGAACTGAAATGCTGCAAGATACCAAGACGGGGGAAAAACAGACACAGCTTCAAGTGCAAGTCTTGCTGGCATCAAAACGCTGGAAAAAAACTGGTTTAATTTCAGTGAAAGTAATTCAGGATCGGCGTCGGGGTCTCTTCAGATGGCTGCTTTTTTCACTCCTGTCAGGCTCTGCAGCTTCAAAAAATGTGTTGGCCGAAGGGAAGGGGGCCGGCCGGAGCGAGGGGGAGCAGGTTTGCCAAGGAATGTACTTAAGATTTAAAACAGACAAGATTTAAAGCCAAGAGCGCTTAAACGCCAATACTAATCCGCAAAATAATTCATTGCATAGTACACACTGTCTCTCCCTTACAGATACCATATGCTACCTCTGTAAGAAGATAAAAATCAAAGAAACAAAGCCAGAGGAGATGCTTTTTTTCTCTCTCTCCACAAACTATGCGATCTAAGAAATGAAAATCAAACCCGAGTTCCTCTTTCTTTATCTCCATCACAGGGAGATGAGCCCAGAACACACTGTTTGGTTTGCAGGGAGTTAAAACTCGCCAATGCACACGCACACACGCGCGCACACACACACACACACACTCAAGTGTCCTTGTGTGCCACACTGCACTTAATTTGCATTTTAGTGTGAGGGGTACTCTCTCCCTCAGTAGCTCCGAAGGGAAAACATCCCTCTGGTTTACGCAAACATACATGCAGTGTCGTGCAAAAGTATTCATACCACTTGAAGTTTTTAAACATTTTGTCTCGTTACAACCACAAACTTTAATGTGTTCCACTGGGCTTTTATGTGTGAGATCAACACAACAGTGTTGATCTCACAAAAGTGAAGGAAAGTGATGGCTCACCAAATATTCCATAAAAATAAATTGAAAAAATGGGTTGTGGATTTGTATTCACACCACATGATTCAATAAACTGCAGACGTCCATTGACAGCAAACAGCTGCAAGTCTAAAAAACAGCAATTTTCAACTGATTCAATTAGATTTAAGTCTGGACTTTGAGTGAGCCATTGAAACTTACTATACTTTGATCAAAACTACTAATGCCCTTCTTCTCTGTTTAGATGTATGACTATGCCATTTTACAGTAGAGCCATGTCGTTTCTTGATCTAACCCAGGTTTTAAATTTCTCCAAAACTTTCTCTCTGACCTGTCTGCATATTTTGTCTTGTTGGTGCTGTTTATTCATTAAAGTTATCCTACAAACCTCTGGGGCCATCAATTTTTATTTCATTGTACGGAAGGGTATCAGAATAAAGGGGCTGAACAGAATTTTTTTTTGCAAACTTTTCATATTTTGATTTGTACAAAAAGTCTGAAAAACATTTTTTTTCTTCAACTTCACAATTCTCCTTTCTGTTAATGAATCACCACAAAATGCACTGATATTTGTGGCATAATGTGACAATAAATGGAAAATGTTTTGCAAGGCCATGCATGCTTTCAGTCAATGTCCTGCAGATTGTTGGACAATTTAAAGACAACATGTAAAATATCAGATTATTTAACATGGGGGAGACGAGGTTAATGCGAATAAAAGACCACCATGTGAAAACAGATGTCTGGGTAAGGAGCTGTCTCTTCTGAATTGGCCTGAAAGGACAGATTACTTTATGGGTCAGATGTAGAAAGCAGAGGCTCTGTGTCGATTCTGCAGATTCGGAGGTGTCTAGTTTCAGTGCTTAAGAGGTTGTGCTCAGACAAAGTAAATCCTCCCCACAAAATCCCCGCAGCAGGAAAGCAAACATTTCCAAAAGCGCCACTCTGCTGATGTTCATGAATTATTGCACCTCACCCGGACGCTAAAATTAGGAACCGAGGAGACAATCTTTCACTGTTCTGAGTTGCTCTGGTGAAAGCTAGTGCACCAGGTTGGAAAATTACAGGTAATTGCTGAGGCCATTGAATCCAGTTTGGTTTTGGTTGAGAGACTAAAATAACAAAGCTCTGATTGCTGAAAAGACAAGGGCAAGGAGCTCAGAGGCCCTGTTGCTAAGAGTTAATTTGATACATATTTCCCCCTTGAAATGTCTGAAGTACTGGCAAGAGACTGAAAAAAAGCAGGAAGAAGGAGGGTGAGACCCCTGCAAATACTATCCATCTGCCGTACTGCATTTAAGCAGCATGAGAAGCTAAGAGAGCACCCTTGCACAATATTGTGAGAAGGCTGTCAAACTCAATGCAAGAGCTTGGTGCCTACTGCTAAGAGCTGAGGACACAGGGCTGCTTAAATTTAGTCTAATAATAACTTCTGACTGTGCGCTCCAGCCAAACAGGAGAACATTCGGCAGGAGATGAACTATCTCCTGCCGAATTCACACTATGAATTATTTATGTTTGTTTTTAAAAAAAATCATCTAACAGAAAGTGTTAAAAAATGATGCGCCCCAGATGAAAACGCCAACAGCTATCGAGAGCTTTCTAAACATTTCGCCCCTCTTCCCCCCTCTTTTTTTTTTTTTTGACTAATCACAAATTAGAATTTAAAATGAGCTGAGAGGCTAAAAACTTGTAGTAGATCCAAATGAAAATAGCAGCTTTTGGCAGGACCTACACAATTAGCTGTAGCAGTAGCAGGAGAACTGGCCAAGTAGCAAATTGACCCAGAGCCCACGTTAACTGTTGATACGTTGCTTTGCTTCAAAATCCTTTAACTTTTGTTTGCTTTCGTCACAAAACAGCCACAAACTTCGATTTATTTTATTGAGATATTATGTGATGGATAAACACAGGGAAGTGGAAGGAAAGTGGCAATGTAGCTTTTTTTTTTTTTTGCAAAAAAGAAAAATAAATAAAATTGCAGGCATTTCAATTTACCCATAAGTTGTGCTACAGATTTTCAGTATGGACTTTTACGACATATGAATAGTACTGACATAAACCATTCCACTGTAGATCCTTCAAAGTATAGCATCCAAAACAAGATGGGACAACTGTCCAAAAACAACAATAACAAAAAACAAACAAACAAAAAAAAACCCCAAAATGTTATGAACCAAAGTCTACAAAAAACAAAGAATTAATTTAACAATGTTGCCATTGTGAGCTGCCCAATGATAGAACTGGGGACTAAAGCAACAAATTTGCTTGAGGAATTTATTTTTAGAAATTTAAATTTTTATCTTTTAGGAAGTGAGGTGCAAGAGATAAAGGCTGGGAATGCAATGTTTTTCCATAATGTTTTCTTTTTTCTATACTTATCCAGACCAAAAATAGACTAAAGCCAAACTTGACCCTTTTATTAAATTTGTATACAAAGTAAGTAGCATTCCATGTAATTATTCCTTTTTTACAAGTAATTGCTCAGAAAGTAAATCAGACATAGCTAATCAGAGAATTTACTGCACTCTAATGATGCTTTTAATCTTAAATCTCCTCTGATTTATTGGTTTATCAAGAACAAGCAACGTTTCTCCTCAACACACGGGTGGCTCAACTTTAAGTGATGAAATTACCCAGGCACTTACAGCCAGGTTCAAGCATCCTTAGCCCTATGTGACATGTAACATGGCTCTAACACGCCGTACTAGTACTGCTACAACACTAAAATCAAGCTTGGAAGAAATCAATTGCCTCGAGGCAAAAAGTGTGAACTTTCATACCACAAGTCCAATTTCCTTGAAAGTTGAGGTTTTAAAGGTTTTAAATCAAATCAAGCCAAGCCAATGCACCGTGAAATTATGCAAAAAAAAAAAAAAAAAAAAAAGATACAGCTATATAACATGACAAGCAGCGAGAAGCGGAGTTGGAGCTAAGAAAGCTCAGAGTTTGTTGATTCACACCACATTTCTTTACCTTCTGTGACGATGCTGCAAGTCAGCTCTGATTATCTTTGATTTTATTCAGGACCACGAGGAAGAAAACACTCACTGCAGACAGATAAGAGCACAAACTCAAGCAACAAAGAAAAAGTTGACAAGTCTTGTACATGATGGCATATGTTCAATGAAGACTCCTGTTATTTTGGGGTTTTGATTTAAAAAAAAAAAAAAAAAAAAAAAAAAAAAAAAAAAAAAAAAAAAACGGTGGACTAAAATGAAAGAAACAATTA
>CAEGAD010035854.1:0-17165 GCA_903067055.1 Poeciliopsis paucimaculata | reverse complement strand
TTATGATGTAAAGCACTTTGAAATGCCTTGCTGCTGAAATGTGCTATACAAATAAAATTTGATTGATTGATTGATTGATGCAAAGGGCGTCTGACATCACAAAACGTTTCAGACGAACAACTGGAGGAAATCAGAAAATATGCGACAGAAATCAAACGTCACTCACCGTCCTCTGGAAATACAGAATCAAATTGCTCGTTTCTGATGATTTCTCCTCTGCTGCAGGGAACCAGGAGTGAAAACAACAGAGCTGCAAAGCGCAGCCTGCAGGAATGCATGTCTGTCCATCTGCTCATCTTTACGGCTCTCCCACCTGTAAAACCCGGTCAAAGGTCACCGACACAAAAAGGTGTTTCTTTTTCTGCTTGGAGTCATATATCCGGCTAATACATCGTTATAAATTACAAAATGGAAGGTTGATAGAAAGTCTAAAGTTTATTATGATTTTAGAAGCATTTTAGAGGTTCTCATATTTTCCCGCGCCATGAACCCGAAGCTAATAGCATTAGCTTGGGTCGGGGCCGTCTTTAAAACCCGCAGATAATGCTACAAAATATCTAAAGAGACACCAACTTGTAGAATATTTTTCTTACTTTTATTCATTTTCCAGTGTCCGGGCAGCTGGACGGTTCCTTCCTGTCGGTAAGGAGCTTGTTTCACACTAGCTTGCTATGCTAACTATGCTAGCAATCCAATCAGAAAGTTGAATGTGGTAAATTACTTTTCAATAAATTATTTAACTTAATGACTGTAAACTAGAATCATTTTTTAATGAAAATATAATTAAAACTGTAGTATTACAAATTGTATTAGTATTTTTATTGTTGCCATATTTTCTCTTTTTACCTCCTTCCCTCTAGCGCCCTCTGGCGGCAGCCATTTTGAAAAACATTGTCTTAACCTGTCATCTCCAGTTTTTGTCCCAATATCCTGAAATGCAGCCAACTGGTAAATCCTGATCCCAGTCATGTCTTCATTTCATTAACCAGTTCATTTCCTCCAGCGCTCCCAGTGACAGATGAGTTCACTGGGGCAAACCTCACCTGAGGAGCCTGTTAACCTTTGACCTCTGGAACGACCTTTCAGATCTGCTGACCTGCTCTCAGGGTTTCTGCACTCTTCAGTTTTACATCTGTTGGTTTCAGGACTCAAATTTAGTACAATATTCAAACCTAATGCTACCTTACAGCTCAGTGTGATGGTTAATTCAAAATGTGATATTTTAATGTGAAAAATTAATGTTTGATTTATATCGTTTACTGAAAATTCTAAGGAATTTTAGAATCCCGAGTAGAAAAGTCTGTCTTTCCTGCTGCATTTTATTTTTCCAAACTTACCCACTATTTCAGTTTTCAATTATATTTAGTCCACAGAGTAACTTTTAGTGCTCTACGGAGGGCCAAAAGTGTTACAACTTAATAAACAAAAAACTGTTAAAAATGTTTTTATATATATATATATAAATATATATATATATATATTTACTTAATAACATACACATATATGTATTTAATTTATCTTTGGGATGAATAACATATTTTGAATATACTTGAATTTGAATAACTGGATAAAATGGTAGTATAGTCATATGAGCACTTTCTAATTGATTGATTGATTTATTTAAATGTTTAACACTCAATTAACTAACTAAGTAACCACATTTAATAACTAAAATAATAAATTAAAATATTAAATTTACAAATTTCTAGCACTAAAGTTGCCAGAAATTTGATCTATACATCTAATTAAACATGGATAGTTAAAATATAATTCATTAATTAAAAATCTTATATGTTAGTGGCAGATATAAATATTCTGTCTCTGTCCATAATTAAATATGGTCTAACGTCTGATTGGTTGGCCTGTAGAATTTGGTCCAATTCAGACCAATGACAGGAGCTGATTTAGCCCCGCCCACTTTTACACTAATGGTTAACGCTTAAGTTATGTTGGGTCTAAAAATAACATTTGTAAATGATAAAAGTCATTACTTTTGACATTATTTTTTTTGTTTATTAAACTAAGCATCTATTTATTTCCAGTTTTATCTGTTTTAGTAGCTTTTTATTCATTATTTGGAGCTGATTTGTGTGTGATTTCCCTGCATTTTCTGAACATTAACCTCAGAATATTGATTAATTTTCGTGGATCCAGGAAGCAGAGTGTCACCACAGAGCAAACAGCAGCTGGCCTCACGCATGCCTGGTGCAGCAGATGCGTGTTTATGATTAAACCCGCGGCTGGACTCGCTTCTGTCTGGCATGATTTCTGCTCAGGCTTCAGCAGAGACGGCCTCTCAGGACCCCCACCTCCCCGTTTCGGATGGATTGGGTCCAGCTGCAGTCAGAGGCTCCCACAGCAGTGCTGCCTCTCCTCCAACATGGTGAGTACGCGCAACCTGTTGCTTCACTTCCGGCGTTTTTACACCACAATGAACAGGAATGTGCGGGATTTATGCAGAAATTCCGCACATAAATGCGCAGGTTTATCCTGACTTTCTCTTGAGTTTGCGTGTTGGAGGAGATTTGTTTGTGAGCTGATGATAATGTCACTGATTAAGCAGATTACACTGTTGCTATGATACCTGATGACGTCACAACGCGGATCCCTGCAGGGAGAGAGAAACATCTGCTTGGTTCAAACAGCTGACTAAAATCATGTGACTTTGAATAAATAGTTAAAAACTAAAATAGAAATGACCAAATGCGTGCAGACAAACCTCAACCAACAGAAAACACATTTAAATGATCCGGTTTTAGTTTTTTAAAGCAGGAATGCGGCGGCTTATCGTTTCCAGATGGACGCGTTTCCAGCCAATCAGAGTTTGTGTTTGAGAAGCTGCCCCTCTGCAACCTGCAGGAGACAGAGGCAGAGACAGAGGAGTAAATGTAGGATAAAACATCACAGAGAGTTTACAGGAAAATAAGGAAACCTTCACAGCTACAAAGGTCGAAAATTTGATAGAAAAAACTACAAATTTAAGATGAATTTTAAACATTTTCTACAAAAAAAGGAAATTTCCAGAGTTTGACAAGTTTCTGAAACCTAGAAAAAAAAGAAAGAAAATCAGTTTCAACAGTTGAAAATTTAATAGGAAAAAAAATAAGAAATTTTGGGATTAATCTGAGAAATTTTCTAAAACAAATTTGGAAATTTGAATTTCAAAACTCAAATAAACAAAAAAAAAAGTTTCTGACTGGAAAGCTAAAAATTTGCTGGGGAGAAAAAACAAAAAGGAGATTAGTCTCAAAATTTCTACCAGGACATTTTTTGAGTGTCAAAACATTTCTAGAAGAAACAAGAAAATATCTGAGCTCCAAATGTAAAGAATATTTGCTAGAAAAAAACATTCCAGAATAATCTTGATTTCTGAGTTTGAAAAGTCAAAATTTTGCAAGAAAGAAAAAGTTTCAAAACTCAGAAATTCAGAGACTGATTGCAGAAATTTTCTAAAAAAGGAAATTTGAGTTTCAAAAGAAACAAATGTTAGAAAATTAATCAAAAAAATAATTTTCAACTTTTGAAACTCCAATCTCCAGGTCTTTGAAGAAAAGTTCTGAGATTAATCTAAATATTAGGGTTTGTTTCCCCTAGCAATTAGAAACTCTGAAATTTCCCTGTACTTTTATTTTCCGTTAGAAAATTTCTGAGTTTTTTGTGCAGAAATGTCCATGTTTTGTTTCTCTCCCTCCTGATTCTGCTGCAGGCCGGTAAGATCCAGACTCTGAGCGAAGAGGAGCGCGCTCACCTGCTGCCGCTGCTGCGAAACGCCCAGTGGGTGGAGACGGTCGGCCGCGACGCCATCTACAAAGAATTCATCTTCAAAGACTTCAATCAGGTTTGTTCATCAAAGCCGCTTGTGAATGCCGTCTGAACGTGACTGCGTGACGCTTCTGCTCCACCTGCAGGCCTTCGGGTTCATGTCCAGAGTGGCTTTACAAGCGGAGAAGATGGACCATCATCCCGAGTGGTTTAACGTTTACAGCAAGGTAATATGATGATAAATATGTGCAAAAACAAATTCGATAACCTTTATTACAGTATTAAAATCTCACATCCAACATTTAGGTAAGAAAAAAAACTTTTTTTATAGGAGGGTCTCAATTGTATGGAAGGCTATTGCTGCCACTCTGATGACAAAAGAAAATCCAACTTGTTTCTTAATTATGACTTAGCGATGAGATTATCTCATAAATTTATGTTTATCAGTTCAAATTACTGGATCAACTCGATCACTTAAATTAGATTTATGCCAGTAGCTGCATTTCCAAAAATGTGTACAAAATTTTGCTCATGTTGAAAAAAATATATATATATTGTAATTGTGTTGCTTCCATTAAATAATAATTAATACATTTGTTCATGCAATAAGTCTCTTAAAAACAAATAAAAAAACGTGGCGCCATCATCCTCCAACTACTGTCATCTTCTTTGTCGTTTCCACCATTAGTAACATCCGGTTGTTGATCATGTGATTCGTGATGCGAAGAAAGTGTTTCTATTGCAGTTTTCTGAAATAAAACAATTTCAATACTAAAACAACAAACAGCAGCTAAATAGCTGCGTCTCCATTGACCATAATTGCGCAAATTAATTGCAAAAATAAATTTGCTTAAAAACCCGGTGCCAAAAGAAACCTCCTGTTTTTTGATAAAGTTATTTCCCTGCAGTAAAGTGTTTTTCTGGCCATGTTAAGATTTATTTCACAAAACTGCAAACTTTTTACGCATCACAAGTCACATGATCAACAACAGGATGTTACTACTGGCAGAAACAACGAAGACGACGCACAGGATGTGGTAGGAGGAGGATGGCGTAGCGGGTTTTTAATAATCTATTGCATGAACAAACTAATTCAGTAATTCAGTCTTATTTAATAGAACAACTCCAAATGCGAAATTGTGTTTTTCAAAATTAGCAAAATATCGGTAAGGTTTTGCGCACATTTGTAATGGAAAAGCAGCAACGCTAGTGCAAATTTAATTTAAAAAGTGAGTTTCTTTTAAATAGTCATGTTTCCATTAAGCAAATTTATGTTTGTAATTCCAATGTGTGTCTTTAGAAACTGAGCTATCGTTCAGTGCGGTTCTGTTTTTTTCCCTGCAGGTCCAGATCACACTCAGCACCCACGACTGCGGCGGGCTGTCTCAGCGCGACATCACTTTGGCCACCTTCATCGACCAGGCCTCCCTGATGTGAAGCTGCTTTAACTGAGAAACATCCATCAGATTTCAAACACCAAGTGAAAGTAGATTACTCTCAGTTCTCTGTGAAAAAGAAAAAATGTAGCCATTTGGTTTGTTGTTTAAACAGGAGAAAACAGAATCAGGTTTACGTTACTTCAGGATTTGAGTAATTCCAGCAGTCATGATCCATTCCAGTTGGTGTTACAGAAAAAACATTGATTTGTTGTGCCTGTTGTTTTTTGTATTACGGTAATAAAATGTTAGGCTGCATTTGTGACCTGATGTATCTAAATAATGAGCAAGAGGCCATTTTATCAGGCTCAGGGTGATTTATGCATCTTATAAGGCAGAAAAGTTCTGACTCAATCAGTTGTTGAGCTCGAGAGAGAAAAACATCTTATTTAAATTTTTAGGCCTTAAAATAATAATAAAAAAATCACAAAGAAATATTGACACATTTTCTCCTGTGGAAAATGATTCAAAGAAAATGGACAGAACAAGAAAAGTAGACATAAAAAGAATAATACTATAGTGTCATTGTGCCCATCACCCAGGATGGACACAAAGGGCTAGCTAGCTAGCAGGGGTATATTAGCAGCTAGTTAGCACTAGCTTCAACCAAATTAAGAAGAAATTGGACAGAAAATAAAGACAAAAAAAAAAAAAAAACTACAAACAAAAGACTAAAGTTGTTAAATTTTATAAAAAATGTGATTTTTACATATTAAAATTGTCACCATGTTGTGACAGTTTGTTACACAATTTAAGATCTGCGATTAACGTATTAAAAGCCAACATACATTATTTTAATGAGCTAAAGAAACATTTAGAGATCAAACGTGTCAAAACAAGCAAATGTTTTACTACTGGGAGGCCACAAAGTTGATTAAATTAAAACTGCAACATATAAGTTGTGATATATTTTTTTAACCTGCTCAAAAATAAACATTTTTATTAAATCTGTATATTTTTAAATACCAAAAACATAAAAAGAGCTTCAGACTGTTGCCTTATTAAAAGAAAAACAGACATTTTCCAAAATTTTTGGAGGTCTTCAATCATTTTTAACCATTCTTGACATGTCATTAGGGACCGAACAAATTCATTTCAAGGGCCACAAATGGCCCCCCACCCACACTTTGGACCCAAATCTTTATACAAGTGTGTGCTTATTTGAGTATTTTGTAATTTTGACATTTTATTTGAACTACATGTAAACCCATA
Organism: Poeciliopsis paucimaculata; assembly: GCA_903067055.1. Taxonomy (NCBI): domain Eukaryota; kingdom Metazoa; phylum Chordata; class Actinopteri; order Cyprinodontiformes; family Poeciliidae; genus Poeciliopsis; species Poeciliopsis paucimaculata. The sequence goes on along the minus strand of CAEGAD010035854.1, from coordinate 10,755 downwards.
CTACTAAATACAATCATTTAATGAGAATAAAGGGCAGATTGTTTATTTTCTGTGGTGAAAAGACATTATTAGAGTCAAAGTTACAGCAAAAAGTCTTTAAGGAGAGTCGTTGTTCGTTAATCTTTAGGTTGGTTATTCACTGAGCCTCTGAACGCAGATGATCAGGTTTAACAGGCAAACATGATGTAAATGTTACCCGACTGAACGATAATTCGACACATCAGGCACTGAATAAAACATGGAGGAAAAAACAACAAAACCAAGTATATTCATCTGAGTAAAAATGCTACCCATGAAAACAAATGCTCACAAAAAAGGCTTGAATGTCGATTAGAAAGTGGTTAAAAGTTTTTACGGCGGCGCATTACGGCTGCTGTAAGAAGAAAAAGAAAAAAATTTCTGCCATAAAACTATTAAATTTTTTTAGATTAACTTCAAATTTTCCAGAAAAAAGATTGGAAATTTCTGAGACCCAAATGTCAAAAATTTATAAAAAATAAAAATTGCAAAAGAATTTTTGATTAATCTCAGATATATTTTTTTTTGGAAAAAAATACTTTTAAACTGGAACATTTTCTACTTTTGAAATTCAAAAATGTAACAAAGTGGAGAATTTTAAATTTTTAAAATTCAGAAAATTTTCAAGTTTTTCCTAGAAAATCACTGAGATTAATCTAATTGTTTATTTTTTTCTTGCAAATTTTGGACTTTTCAAACTCAAAAATTTGTTGTTTTTTTCTAAAACTTTTTGAGAATATTGTCCAAATACATTTTTTCTCTAGCAATTTTTTCACTTTTGAAACTCAAAAATTTCCATTTTTTTTCTAAAACATTTCTGTGAAAGAGCTCAAAATCCATGAGTTTGTTACTCATTTTTTTCTCTCATTAATGGTACTAATATGCCGCCATATATGTCAAATTATCATCACTGTTATGTGACTGATTTAAATGCCAACAGCGGAGATTCTCCCTTTTTCCCACCACTTTGCACAAGAAAAACATATATTGCACAAAACTACTTTAACCGCATTAGGAGAACAGATGAATCAGAGACAAAGTGATTTACAGTTTGCTTCGTTAACCTTTACGGAACCGTCTACATTTCCGGAAACTTCCTCCCGACCGGCCGGTCTGCGGGTTTGAATCCGCGTTAACGAGGCGGCCTGATAAACTCACAGTGTTATGTGGAAATCCGTCACCCTGCTGGATGAGGCCAGTATAAACTGAGGTAGATTCAATTAGGACACAAATTAGCACAAGACGCTAAACACAGAGTAGAAACCACTGAGAAGAAAATAGACCAAGAGCTGAAACTTCAGTCTGTTAGGAAGAAACCTGAAATCTGATTGAATCTGGATATTAATGCCTCTCGTCTCCTTTACGGCCCAAACATCGACAAACAGAAACTCTGGAAACAAAATAAACTCCTCATGCAGGCAGAGCTTTCAGTCAGATCGATGTTTTCGGCACAACACCGTGTTACGGCCATCGCAGGAAAAATAAGGGAGTAAATTGCCACCAAAAATCCCAGAAAATTTCAGATCAATACATGGAAATTTCTGACGTTGAAAAGTCAAATATTTGCTAGATAAAAACTCCTTTTTTTAGTTTAATATAAGAAATTTTCCAGCAAAAAAATAAATAAATTTTTCAGACTTTTAAAAGTTTTAACTATTATACATTTTCAAAGTTTCAAGAGTTGGGAATTTTCAACTTTTGAAAATTTTCTGAATTTGAAACATTTTACATTTTCAATTTTTTTTTAGATTTTCAACTTTTGAAAATTTTCTGAATTTGAAACATTTTACATTTTCAATTTTTTTTTAGATTTTCATTTTTAAAATTCTGAAATTTGTCAGTTTCAAAAATATTTCCAGGCTTTTTTAAGAAAAAAATTTGGAGATTAAACTAAGTCTTTGAGTTGTTTCTAGCAGATTTTAGACTTTTCAAAAGTTTTTTCTTTGCAATTTCTGAGAAAAATTTTAAAAGTATTTTTCTATCAAATACTCAAGTTTTGAAACATGAAATGTTCTTATTTTTCTTCTACACAATTTTTGATTAGTCTCAAAATTAATCAGACAATTTGCTAGCTTTTGTTTCACTTTTGAAACTCAGAAACATTTAAAAGTCCAAAAAGTTCAACTTTTTAAAATTTTCAATTTCTGAAACTCAGAAATTTCAGAATCTTTAGATTTTCAACTTTTAGTCACTTTTAAATTTTCAAGTTTTTCTAGGAAATTTCTTAGATTTTTTTTTTTTGCAGAAATGTACTATTTCTTTCTGTCTATGATGGACTTAAAAGGCCGCTGTACTGCAGAGATCTTTGCACGAACAAGACAAAATGAAATAAATGCTGCATGTTGAGGCGCTGACAGAAAAATGGCTGCAGTCTTCACGTTTTCACGCTAGAGGGCAGCACAGCAGCTCTAAATGGTTTTGAAGTGTTGCTGAAAGAAGCTGAAATGTTCAGACAAAAATAAAAACAATGACAATAGAAGAGAAAACTGAATTGTTTTGCTATGATTTAAATACAGGTGCATCTCGAAATATCAAAAACTTCTGAAATTTCCATCATTTCAACTGTTGATGTGTTTATTTTGATGATTATAGTAGAAATCTAACGAAAACCAAACATAAAAGTCTCATAAATTATTATACAAGTCCATTAACATCAAAATATCAGGAGGGCTGCATACAAGCAAAGTTAATGGGAAGTTAACTGGAAGGAAAAACTGTGGGTTTCCTCAGGACTGCTACTTCCTGATCCCCTCCAAGCCGTGCCGCATTGATGCAGTAGTTTCCTAGAATGTAATATTCTAATCTTGAGAGAAAAAAGCTTTTTGATTTTCATTAGTATAAATGAATAATCAGAAATGATCAGAAATAAACACTGAAATCATCAACAGGTTAATTTTATGATAATTTTTGATTTCTTGAGATGCACCAATAGGAGAACATGTCAAGATTAACAAATGAAAACTGTCTGAAATGAATGAAAGATAAAATAACACACAGTCAGTCCCATGGCATTGTTAAAATCAAGTTAAAGGTTCTGGTGAACCCAGGAAAGTCCAGTTTCCCTCTGGGTTCAGCTAAGCGTTGATGGCTTCTTCTTCTTCTCCTAAACGCTCTGCAGACGTTCTCAGTGCAGTTTTAAATAATAAGGCAACCGTTGAGCGATTTAACAAGGAGCGTGTTGACCTTGAAATCGGGTTCAAGGACGTGAAGAGTTAAACTTTAGTGGGCTTTGCTGTTGCCGTTCATGTGGCTGACGTTGGATTTCGGTACCTCGGTGCTGTAGAGACAGTCCAGGAACCCTCTGGAGATCTCCGTCACCAGGGACCGGTCCGGGATGGACTGGGCCATGCCGTAGATCGCCCCCTAGAGGGGAGAGAGGGAGAAAGAGGGATCAGACAAACCCAAACTCATCATTTGGTCCAGGTGACGGACCACATGGCTCCGCCCACGAAGAGCAAACCTCCAACAAACTACTGCTGGAAAAGGTTGTGATCATCAGCGATACCAGTAAATCCTCATCAGCCAACAGTAGGGAGAAAAAAAAAATAAAATAAAGAGCTATACATTACGTCTGTATGGAAGGCACCTTGTGCCACTTTGAGAAAAAAAAAAAGAATTTACTTTTTTTTTCCTCAAAATTTTGGCTTTGTTTTCTCAGAAATGTTGACTTTTTTCTCATAATTTTTCATGCGCAGCATGAGATGTTTTAGGGCGTCTTGTCACTTTAAATCCAAATAAGCTCCTGCTGGCCACGACCCCAACTCAACATTTACACATGCACTTGAAAATGGCTACAAACAAATACATAATTATACAGCTCTATATCTTTGAAAAGCAGAAGTGGAGCTTCCTGCACAGCCAACAAGAATCCAGCAAGTGATTCCTGGAAGGTAAATCAACAACAAAACACTTGTCTTTTCCAGCAGCCATTGTGCAGCAAATATAGCAGTAAAAACAGCTGACCAAACATGCAGAAGCTCACCTTGGGTTAACTTACTGCCAAAAACAGCTGGGTGATTTTTTAAGGTGTTTGGGTTGTTTTTAGAAGCAGTAAAAATCCAAATGGATGTAGAAAAATGTGCAAAATGTGAATTGAGGTCCACTTTAAAAATGTATCACCAACTCACCATTCCTGTGGTTTTCTCTCTGGGGTTCTTCATGATGATGGCAACCTGCTCTTTAACTTCCCGAATAAACCGATCAGCGATGCCAGGCTGGGTGTGCAGCACCGTGCAGCACAGGTGGATGCTGCAAAGGAAGACCTGAAGCTGTAAACACTGAAACTACCAGCATGTTTGGAACATACGGAAGCTCAGAAAGGACGAGAATTACACCACCTGGCCTCTAACACTAATGTAAGGAACATCGGTTTAATGTTTGCAGAGGTGGGAAAAGAATCCAAAAGTTTTATGTAAGTGAAAGTAGCACTACTTCAACATATTTTTACTCAAATAAAAGTAAAATGTAGCCATTCAAGAAATTACTCAAAAAACATTTGAGTAATTTGATGAAAAATCTACTAATTTTTTATCATTACAGGAATCTTGTTTTTCTAGTTTTAGCTTGTTTACATTAGTTTCCTCTGTCTAAAGACTGTTTTTCATTGATTTAATGTTTTTTCCATCCTAATCTCCAGAGATGATTTAATCCTCCTGACTCAGAAATTTGTAGTTTTTATCTCTATATTTTCCGCTTTCCCCTCATCCAACCTGGACGGAAACTGCAGCGTGTTCAGGTTCCAGCCCTTCGACGTCAGCGCGTTCGAAAGGCGGAAGATGTCGAAGTCCTTGGAGCCGATGGCCACCACGGACACCTCCGGGTTCCCGAACACAAACACTCCCTTTATTTTTCTCATCCTGTCCAAAACCAAAACAGAACAGAGGTTAGCATGTTGGGCTGCTGCCTCGCTGCAGCACCGTCTGCACGCGGCCGTCTCACTCGTTTCTGATCTTGCGCGCCGTGCCGATGATCTTCTTGGTGGCGTCCACGTAGCCGCTCTCTCCCATGTACATCATGGTGGCCCAGCAGGCAGCGATGATTCCTCCGGGCCTGGAGCCAGCCACCGACGGCGAGGCGTAGATTCCCCCCTGCCAGTCTGGAGCCACGAAGTACTGGTACTGACGGTACTTTTTATCGCTGTAGAGGATCACAGAGGAGCCTTTGGGCGCGTAGCCATACTGGAAAGAAAAAGATTAAAAAGATGGAAATAAAAGCGTTAAATGAGAATTTGTGACTTTATTTAAACCAGAGCTGCCAAAGTTTGCGGCAAAATTAAATTGAGAGAACCGCTTTCCTATTTCTACTAAAAATTGAAAGGTTTAACTCTTAATATATCTTGTTAATATATTAACAAATATGCTACATAGACAATATTTTACAAAAATAAGTTAAATACAAAATTTTTCAAAAAGAAATCTGTAAATGTTCGAAAATAGACCACAAATACTTGGTAAGATTTAGTATTTCAGCAGTGTGTGCTCTGTATGGGATCCAACGCTCTGGCCTGTGGTCAATCACGCTCCTTACCTTGTGGGTGTCTGCAGAGATGCTGGTAACTCCCTTCACTCTGAAGTCAAACGGGGCGAGTGAGTAACCAGCTTTTTCCATGAAAACAATGAGATACCCGCCCAAGCAGGCATCCACATGCAGCGGGACGTTGTAGCGCACTGCCAGCTGCAACACAGCAACTGAAAGTTTCAAAGAACGGACTTCCCCGTTTCTGTTTTTGGCCATATTGGGGTAGGAAATGTCTGGCCTCTGACCTTGGCTACTTCTTCAACCGGATCCATGATGCCATGAGGGAACTGGGGCGCCGAGCAGACAAGCATGGCTGTGTTTTTGCTGATGGCTCTCCTCATTGCCTTGGTGCAGAGCAAACAAAAGGAGAATAATGAATGTTTGAAAGCAGGAAACACTGAGAGGGAATAACACACGCGCACTAACCTTAACGTCAACCTTCATGGTCTTCTGGTCGAGAGGAATGTGGACGAGTTTCATCCCAAAGTAATGTGCAGCTTTGTCGAACGCCGCGTGGACGCTCACTGGAGCAAGACTGAAGATTAGGACAAAAAATACCTCAGCACTTTTACTGGAAAATAGGGCTGAAACAATTAATCAATTCTTGAAATAACCGTCAACTGGAGAATGTAAACTCCAAAAAAAGTGGTAATTTACTAACAGATTAATACAATCAGAGCAGTAATTTGACCAAAACTATTAAAATACATACATTTTGCTTTTAAGATAAAAAAAAATTGTCTATAAATCTGTTCTGTTGAAAACTACTCAAGTGACATAAAAAAATATCTAAAAATAATATAAAAATAATCAACTGTACACTGTATTGATGTCAAGTCAAGCTGTGAGCTTTTTGCATGTTGAGGATTATTTTCTAGCTGCAGATGCATCCTGAGCTACAAATAATCAAATGTTCACTAAAGGAATGTTATGTTGTTGCAGTTTAGGCAGGAAAATGTTTATTTTCTTATTTTACAAAGGAACTGATTTGGTTCAGATAAAAAATTTGCAGAATGGGCCAATTTTATTAACAGATTAATTGATTAATCGTCACAATAATTGATCGTTTAATCGATAACTAAAGTAATTGTTATCTGCAGCCGTACTGAAAACAAAAAGCCAGGTCTTCTGAAGCTCATCTTACATTTCGGGGAACGTCACGCCCCGCTCATAAGCCATGTCTCTGTATGCTTTGCAGGCCATCAGGATGCTCTCGGTTCCTCCAGAAGTGACCTGGGAAAAGCCAAGGTGAAGATGCATCAAACTGAGCAAATCTTTCCTCAACGGACTTGTGGATTTCCTGAGATTATAACAATAAAACATAATATTTTATTTATTTACAGTTCCACAGGAGTTGGGTCCACCGTTGAACAGGGAGCAGGACATTCGGACAACCTCAGCTTCCATCTTCCTGACACCAGGAAAGATGTCCGGGTGCAGAGGGTTGCTCCACGCAAAATCTCCATAAACCTGCAAAATAAAACATAAAACAGGGAAAAAAATAATTAGAACAAAGTCTCATAACTACCAACAAAAAAGCTTTGAAGTGTTAACAGGGCCGAAACGATTAATCATGAAAAACTGATTAATCGTTAACTGCAGTATCCAGACTAAAACATGGCCATTTACCAAAAATGTTTATTTTCTTAATGAAAAAAGGATCTTAATTATTTTGTTTATTTGTATCAAAATCTAATAACGCATTGGCACATTTTGCAGATTTTTTTATTTAACCACTAGAGTCTATTTATACATCGTTTGAACTACAAAAACAAATAACTGAATTCCTTTTTTAAACAGGAAAATAATCATTTTCTTGCCTCATACCTTCACCAGGAGTTTGGTCAGGGTTTCATCTCCCCAGTACACGGCACCAGAAACACACCCTTTGTCCCACTGTACTTCATCTGGAGAAGAAATATTTTCATTTAATTTTGTATCTCATTCACTCAACAATATATATAAATACTAACAACTAAAAGAAATGAATGAAAAGGAGCAGAAGGAAGTAAAAACTTATATCTGCCCCCTACTGACATGACTATTCATCTCCGAGGACTACAAACCTATTTCAAATGCACAAAAAATAAACAAAACATCAGCTTATTCAATATCATTTCATTTTATTATATTTTGTTGTTATTGCTATTTGTTCTTCTATGTATTTGGTTGTTATTTTGTAGATCAATACCTCTGTTTGTTAGTCTGTAATGTTTGTTTTATATGCACTAATTGGTGCTGCAGTAGAACAATCCCGTTAACAAAATGAAACCTGGAGATGGAGGTGTTATTAATTTAGTGCAGTGCGCTAAAGGGGAAAATAATGCAGAAAAACCACTGAATAATAACTTCAAACCACTTTTTTCTCACGCTCTGTATCAGCTGCACTACAAGTAGACGCGTTGCCATAGCAACTGACTGACAACAGCTCCGCTAATGTATCGGATTCATTACCAAAACTTATTCAAACGTTGCCGCACAAAGAACAGAACATTCAGTCTGTTACAGTTTTATGTTTTTAGGCTTGGTGTTTATTTTGCGATTAATAATAACTGATAGCTGTGATAGATTAGCTACCGCTGCTATTAGCTAAGCTAATGTAGAGGTGGTCGATTAGGTAATTTAAACAATTGCTCTACTGATGATCTGACAGAGTTGGTGTTTGGGTTTGATTATTTTTTTAACTGAACCAAAACAAACCAAATTCCACATCACATCTACACATCTATCTTGTCAAAGTCAAGCTAGCATAGCTGACCTACGTCCCTCTCCTTTGCTATTTTTTTTCTTAATTAAAACTTTATCTAGTTGTCGTAGTGTTGACAATTGGTAGCAAAACACTGAGTCTCGTTTTCTTTATACATCACTCATACATTTAAGATTTAGTGTATTATGTTGACAACTTGATAGTTAAAACTAACGCTAGTCATCATCAGCAGGGAGGTGGGGAGGGGATTTTGGTCTTTAAAGTCTTAATAAAGGAAAACATGAGAAAAAAATTTAAATTCAGGCAGGTAAAGCCTGGTTGCCCCTGACTGATACTACTCCGCATTTCCTCAAAGTACGTCAGAAACAAGCAGCTTTCTTGGACACATAAATGTCTCCCGATCCAAGCGACTCATCGCTGGTGAATCACTTACTCAGCGTTTGATACTCTTTGATTTTTTCCATGACTTGGCTCTGAGTTAGCCCTTTAGTGGGCAGTTGCTGAGTGTAGCTCATCCCCTCCTTCAGCGTACACAGACTGTGGGACATGTCATCCAGAGCCTTGTTCAGCTGTCTCTGAATCTGTTGCGTTAAAAAAAGGAAAAAAGACGTTTGTTATTGAAATAAAGTTGCTAAAGTCAGCAAAAGTAAAAGTGTGACTAGTTGAACTGAAGTAATCAGCTTATCATGAGTGCATGATGCAAAGTGTGCCAAAGGTCCCACAGTGACAACAATCGGACCACAAAAGAGGAACAGATCCACGACAAATCTTACATTGTCACCAACAAAGGGTATTTTTCTGACGAGTCGAAAGACTTGATTCTTGATTCTGGAAGTGAGACCTGAAACAAAGACACAGAGCAGCAGCTGTGGGTGAAAATGACAGGAAGCAAACTCAGCTGAATGTGACTAACAATGCGTTCAGTTTGATGAAATCTTCATTTTATTCTGCTAATGTGGTAGAATGTTTTAGGGGTTTTTACCTCTACAAGTCTGAACAGCAGAATCGCCGAGTGGCTGTTAGTAGATACCTAAACATTTCCATTTTCAGGAATGGAAATGTCTTAAAACTAAAAGCTTTCATTAACAAACAATAAATCAATTAATTGCATAATTAAAACGAGCTCAATAATTTCCATTTCCATTATTTAATGTATTTGTCTTTCTACCAAAAACTGGATGATTTAGGGTTTTTTTTTAATGAAAATGTAAAAAAAAAAAATTAAACTTGTATTTGATTGACTGATTAATCGTCAGAAGAATCTAAAGGACAATCAGCTACTAGAACAACCTTCACAGATGGATTTAAATTCAGATTAAATGACTCTCAAGTGGTCTGTGTTCATTAATTAAGTGACTTCTGTTGGCCAGTTGCAATACTCAATAAATCAATTAATCACATGATTAAAACAAGCTCTATAATTTCCCTTTGCATTACTTATTGTTCTTTCTTTCCTACAGATCCTTATGTGAAAGCACCTGTAGCTCATTATTTAATTATTTCCAGGTGTGAAATATTACTTTCTCGCTGGAAGAGGAGTCCTTTGAGCCAGAGAACTGCCACCATGGTGAGGACAGATGCCCCTATGATTTGCCATGGCTCCAGGTGGGAGCAGCGGGAGTTGATCTGCCGCCGGCCTTCCTCCAGGTACAGCAACAGCATCTCCTTATACACCTCCAAGGCACTCTGAAAGGACAACACACCACACCACTTACTATTCATTTTTGATTAATGGTTTATTACATTAAAATCGGCTCCATTAATTTAACTAATAACGTCCGCTTAGTCCTTCTTTTAGTGTTGTAGTTTGGGTGTCATCCAGGAGGGGGCGCAGCTTGTTAGGGGAGACAGCAGTGAGTAAAACAAAGATGGCGGAGGCGCCGTAGAACGGGAAAGAGTAACGGTCCAGAGTCCGTTGTGGGATGAAAACTGAACTTTACGTGGTTTTGAAATATAACACTTGACAAGCTCTTTTAGTTTCACATTTATAGCGCTGATTCAGCCGCCAACTTGTCAACCAAATATTACTGATGTGCTACAAATGCGAGAACGATGACAGAAAACGCAGAACAATTATACATACAGGGACGGCTGGTATAAGTGGTCTAACCCCTCCCTGACATTTACAATAAAGTTTTTAAAATAAACAACTTAAAATTAAATACATTTTAGAAATAATGTATCACATTTTGTTAAATTTTCAACAAACCTGGTGTCTAACCGCCAGGGGGAAATCCCGGGGTGTTTCCGAAGGGCTAACTTCTGACAGCTCCATTCAGCGTTACTGTCTGTAAGGCGCAGAATGATTGACAGGGGTCTAGCCACGCCCTTTCGGTTTGCGGCTCAATGGGGCTAGTTTTGATTGGCTCAGGGCCAGCTCGCGTCCACAGGAGTCATCCAATCAGGATGGACTTGCCTCGAGCGCGAGTGTGTGTGGGCGTGGCTTGGCGTAGACTGAGTAGGTGCCATGGTGAGCATTATTGTCAACATGGTGAATTATTTAGCCTTATATA